>JABFEB020000036.1:15583889-15601170 GCA_019775895.2 Stomatorhinus ivindoensis | reverse complement strand
GGCCCCCTGTCCAGGGTTGTTCCCTGCCTCGTGCCCATTGCTTCCGGGTAGGCTCCGGACCCCCCACAACCCAGTAGGATAAGCGGGTATAGAAAATGGATGGATGTTTCTATATCACTGGATCATATAGCTACATAAACTTACCTGCCCTGAAATGTACTAAGTAATTTTAGTAGGGAAATGTATTAATAGCATCACTGTGTAAGATGTATTTTTTCATTTGTTAACCTTTCGGGGGGGGGTTACGTATACATTGTGGGGACCATTTTTTCTCAACAAGAGAAAATTCAATTTTATACAAATCTGTGACTGTAATCAAAAACTAAAATTGTCGAGAGCTTTGTATCTCGTTTGGTTACTTACGGTTGGGGTTACTTATGGTTAAGGCTAGTGCTGGGTGGGGGTCACTTATGGTTAAGGCTAGTGCTGGGTGGGGGATTGTCATGTTGGGATTAGAGTGTTACCCATAGAAATGAATGGACGTTCCCCAGAAAGGTATGAGTATTGGTCTGTGTGTGTGCATGTGAATGCGTGTGTGTGACGATTCGAAAGGAAGCTAAATACCCGTTTCTTTTCTCATTTGCATTTCCTCTTCCCACTGTGGGGGCTACAGTGATGCAGGTAGGAGTCCTCAGCACAGACCCGTGGGGGGCAGGGGGTCAGAGGTCAGGGCTTATCCTTTCAGGGTCTGGGGGGGTTGAGGAGGTGCTGAAGTAGAGGGTCACCTCGGTCTGAAGGCAGGCCTCTCCAGGCCTGCTGTGGGTGAGCGACAGTGTGTTCTGTTATTCTCACATGTGACAGCTCTGTATCTCCAAGGCAACTACATTCCACTGGTAGGAGGTACAATCAGGAGCGTTAACAGGAATCGGTTTATTCTGGACCGCTTACTCTTCCTTCTGTAAACATTCCTAGCATGTAAGTGTTGGTTGGAACCAAAATGGATCCCAGTCCCTTTTTGGGTAATTGGCCTGGTGACCACTGTTCTATTTTCCTTTTGGCTTATGAATATGTATGTGGTGCAGGGGACTGTTTTCTCCCACTTTCTAAATAAGCAAATGTGTGTTAACTCAGCGATTTTAGCAAAACTCTCACACTTGGTGAAACAATCATTAGAATAAGATTTGCGTTTTGCAGACCAGCCTGTCACCTCTGTCTCGAGAGAGAACGGGGCTGAAAACATGTCAGCGGGTCTAGCAGCTTCATAGCATAGTATTATAAGAGCCATACACAGTGCAAGTGGAGTGAGGGAGCTGGCTGTCACTGTCCCTGGATCAGGGCTCTTAACTGGATTTACAACACAAACAAGGGGACAGTCAATCTTACATTGACATGCGATTAAATGGCAGAAAGGTGTGAAATTTGCACTGGATACACTGTGTGTGTGGGATTATGCATCAGCCTGGACACGAGCCTGTGTGTGTGTGCACGCACGCGCGCGCGTGTGTGTGTGTGTGTGTGAGTGTGCTCATGTGCGCGTCTGGTGATTCTTTCCGTCCAGTTAGGCCCGCTGCCCGCATGTCTGGGATGACTTACTGGTAAACCCTCCACGATAAGAGGCAGTAAATGGATACGCATTCTCCACACGCTGCCTTGGCCGGACTGCAGCGTCGCTGTGCTCCACACGGCCTTTATCTGTCAGCGATCTCCTTCCTGCCACCCCACCCCCCAGGCACAGAGTCCCCGCTGAAAGGCAGTAGAGATTCCACTTGAATTACGAGGAGGGTCTGCGAGCCCCTCTCCCGTGGTGGACCTGGCAGGGTCCACAGTTCCCTCTCCCTGTGCGCACAACCATGTCTGAATCCCATTCAAATCGACCGGAATGTCTTCCTCCAGCAAAGTCTGTCTTCTGCATTAAAGGAGAACAGTTTTTTTTCCCTCCTGTTCTGTGTGCTGGAAATCATTCGAAATGCCTGCACATAGATACAGAAACACATGTTTTGCAGAATCGTTATAGTTAAAAAAAATCATCATGCGCTAATATCAAGATGCACAGCTAACCGCATCTAGGTAAAACACAATCCGCTGCCAATTTGATCAATTAGTGCAGATGGACTGTATTAGTATTAGATGAATGTATTAGTGGTGTAAGTCAGCAATGAATCCCTGAAAGCCTTGAAGAAAAGCACATCGCTCTCTAGGACACGAAGCACAAACGCCGATGAGGGGTCTGGGCCACGGGAGGCCGGGGGTGTGTCTACGCTAAGCTGAAGCTGTGCAGCCCCCCCACCCGCTGTCAGTGATGCTGTTACACTCTTGGTGCCTCATCCGTCACGCTTTACCCCTGCAGCCTTGGGTAGCTCACACCCTGACAAATTGACTCTTAAGTGCTGATTTAAATTGCTCCCCCTGCAACTAACCCCCCCATAGTTACTCTGACAGAACTTTTTGGACACTAGTACCAGGACACAATACTCAGGACTGAGGCCTGTAGGTCCCACCCCCCTATAAAATCACATGCATTCTCCTATCTCTGTCTTTGTGGAAACTTCTTTCTGTAATTTCCTTCTTTTTTTCTCTACTTTTTCCTGTTGTCATTAAAGGCTGCTTTATATACTTTATTCTGTGGCTGGGTTGGTACCCCATCCTGGGTCGTTCCCTGCCGTGTGCCCGTAGTCTCTGGGATCAGCTCCGGACCCCCCGTAACCCTGGATAAGACGAGTTACAGAAGATGGATGGATGGAACATTTTTATCTGACAGGAAACCCAAACATGTCATGTTCAGAGGGTGTTTCTCTGCTGCCACGTGCAGCCGCAGCAGGGATGACCCAGTGAGAGTTTGAGGATCACATCCCTGCCACACTGCTTGTGTCAGCTCCCCTGCTTAAACCCTCTACCTTCAATTGCCACACCGTGCCTGTAGATGACGATGAAGAAGAGTTTAAGGAAGTAGTTGTCAGCTTACGCGTTAAAACCAAGACTACAGGCAGTTAGTTCTTCCTGCCCAGTGGCCAGATAGATGCCTACATCTGCAAAATAAATGCAAATATAACTATTTATTGAATGTGCATGGTAGGTTACAATATGCTTTTCACAGTAAGGAAGAAGTCAAATGTACAATTTTTTTTTTTTTGGGGGGGGGGGGGGGGGGTGCAGTTGTAGATGGTACTCATGTAGAGACCTGATGCTGGACAGTGTCAGCTCAGGGGTCAGGAGTCGTGGCAGTGGGTGAACCTCAGCAAGGACACACACAGTCAAGCACAGCCAAGTCATGTGACTGCCCTTGACATGTTAATCAATCGCCGGTGTCCAAACATGTCACAGAGAGTGGGGCCAGATCAGGGGTCAAACTGTATGTTGGTATTCCCAAACACACCTGTAGGGAGGCGACAGTGACCAGGGAGCTAAACCGCTAAGCCACGATATGGTGCCGTCACACAAAGCCTGTTTTAGCGTGGCTTTAAATCTAATTAGCCTGAATATATACCCTGAGGTACGGGATTAGTGCTAATCAAGAGTTTGTTAAGCCACTTTGAGTCATTAGTGAAAGAACACGATAGGCCTGTTTATCTCCTGTATGACAAAAAAAAATAAAAAATCTACTAGCCTTGGTTATTAGCCATCAGCTAAATCAACCATTTCAAAAATAAAAGGACAGGGATGTGTTAGCATGTGCTCCACTTTCCGTGCTGAAAGATTCTGAGATTGGATTGATAATTTCCATTAAGTGACATTAAAGGCCCTTCAAAGGTCTGCTGTTGGGCAGTAGTTTGTCAGTCTCAAGACATAGTTAATCTCGACAGGCACATCTAATGGGGACCTTGTAAAGATGCAGTCGTTTGCATAATTCAGTGGAAAGGAAGATGTGCTGTGCCCACGGCCTCCCCCGACTCCTTCCTGTGCGGGGGGGGGCAGAGGAAAAGTTGGGGGTGCATAGGCAGCTTCAGCAAGCTAATTAAGCAGGTACCTATCAGGGATTGAGCTTCTCGATTACAGAGGGACCTTCTGGAAGAGCAGAGACCTTCAGTGCATGGAGATCGTGGGGGCGGGGAGAACGACCGTGTCAGGGCAGAGGGCATCGGGGGGGTCATCGTACTCCCACAGCTCCAGGCTTCTGTCATCCATAAGCGTGCACCCCCCCTCCACAGTGGCTCTCCATGTTTTCTGTAAAAGCGTGTGGACTGCACCTCCCATTTCCACACGTCGAGTTTCCTGGCCAGGTTGGGCTCTGCTGACGTCGTGGGCCTCCTTCTCCGGGTGCACGGTCTCCAGTGAGCCATGAATTGTCGTGGCTCCACCGGCTGTGTCTAATTATTGGCAAATGACGAGCGTGTTTCTAAGCCTTTCATCTGTCTGCCCCGGGGACATGCTGGAATTCCTGCCAGTCTCACTTAAGTGTGTCAACAGACACTAGTGGGACACTACTATCCTGAATACTTAGGTTCCTACGAATCAGCTAAACAATTGGTATGATGCATGCAGTTTTATAAAAATTACGAATTGGCTTAGCTAATACGCAGCTGAAAGCTCAAATTGCAGCCAAGCCTCCATTTTTATGTATACTGTAATAAACTTGAGTAGACAGAAATTTTAAAAATAAAATGTTTATCTATGTGTTATGCAAAAATAGACATTTTAGACTATCACACGAAGCATGCATCTGTGATTAGCTGTACTGTCCCACAGGTTTAAAATATACACGAGCATCGTTATTGGCATAATCAATGTATAAAGGGTGCAGTTTGTTTATGAATCACTATATTGCCATGTGACATATCGCATGATTGATGTACTACTTCCCAGAAACAAATACATTATTAAAGGATAAATACTTGATTCATTTAGTCAATAGCAAAAGCAAGTTGGTGAAAAGATACAACAAATTCATTATTTATAGCATTAGAGCTGGGTAAGAATTTGATGAGAGCATTTGTGGAATCATTTTGTAGTGGTTTCTCAGGCTGGCTTACAGGGTGTTTTGCTTATTCCGTGTGTTGTTTGATTAGTCTTTATCTGACATAATCGTTAATGCAGTGAAAGGGACGGAACCAGCTCATCCCCCAAGATTCCCGAAGCCCTGCTCCTCTGGGCTGAGGCCCACTTCTCGTCTTTGGCAGCCTGTTTTGGACCTTGGCGTTTCCATGAAAGTATGTCCAGTTAGTTTGCCATCCTTTGTTGTGGAGAGGCTTACAGCGGCAGCAGTCACCACACGGCTCACACGTCTCCCTGTGCGAAATCGCAGCACGTCTGGCTTTGAATCTCTCGGCTACATGTGCAGTTTTGCACCGACGCCGGATCCTTCTATCCCAGGATGCCAGTGTTGGTTCCTTGCCAGATTCTGGTCCCCTTCCCTGCTCCTTGCCAGATTCTGCTCCCCTTCCCTGCTCCGTGCCTGATTCCATTCCCCTTCCCTGTTCCTTGCCATATTCCGCTCCCCTTCCCTGCGCCTTGCCAGATTCCGCTCCCCTTCCCTGCTCTTTGCCAGATTCTGCTCCCCTTCTCTGCTCCTTACCAGATTCCGCTCCCCTTCCCTGCTCCTTGCCAGATTCCGCTCCCCTTACCTGCTCCTTGCCAGATTCCACTCCCCTTCCCTGCTCCTTGCCGGATTCTGCTCCCCTTCTCTGCTCCTTACCAGATTCTGCTCCCCTTCCCTGCTCCTTGCCAGACTACGCTCCCCTTCCCTGTTCCTTGCCAGATTCCGCTCCCCTTCCCTGCTCCTTGCCAGATTCCACTCCCCTTCCCTGGTCCTTGACAGATTCCGCTCCCCTTCCCTGCTCCTTGACAGATTCCGCTCCCCTTCCCTGTTCCTTGCCAGATTCCGCTCCCCTTCCCTGTTCCTTGCCAGATTACGCTCCCCTTCCCTGCTCTTTGCAGTGTCCTCGTGCTGCGGTTCCCATGGCGTGAGCTCCGGCGGCTCAGCAGGAGCCTGTCCCCAGGAAGGTCTTCGCTTTCCATTCCGTACCCCCCACTTTCACTCTGCTTTTGTTTGTCCCCGTTTTATTCCTAACTGGCCCCTTTTTCCCCAGGATGGAGCCGGTGGGCCTCGGGCCCCTTTGGCCAAACAGGCGGGGGACCCCATGCGGATGAGGGAGTAGAGCAGCCTCCTTTATGCTGCTTCCCTCTTGCCCAGTTGCTTTGTGGTGATGGGGTGGGGTGGGGTGGGGGTGTTTCAGGGGGGTTCTTGAAATTCCCCAAGGTCTCCATTTTTCTCAATAATGCATTTAATTTTGAGAGGCACAGTTTATGTGAGAGCCTGGTAACTGGGGTTTGGCCGCACATGCCGCATTCCTCTGGAAGATGAATAACTTCCTGAACGGATAACTTTGCGTCGAGCCGAGGCACTGGGGGGCGTGTGAGAGGCTGACACGCGAGGCTCCACTGTGAGACACCCCACCTGGACCTGGGTTGTCGCTGTAAGCCTGGGGAAGGAGTGGAATCAGCACAGACAGCAAGATCCCAGGCGTCGGCAGATGAGGATATGAGCGAGTCCAGAGAGCGGAAGTAACCCACATTGGGGGAAAACTGCTAATGACTCATGGACTTTTTATGCATATTCCCATAATATTCACCCCACGGGCAGAAATAAACTATGTACAAGGTAGCGCTTCCGTTTAATGACTGGGCCCAATGCGGGCTTACAAGGAGCATTGAAAAAGCAAATTTATAGCTGAGCAATGAGTGGGTTCTGGCCTTTTTCTGTACACTATTCTGGCTAGTCACTCAATTCAATAGCATTCAGCCTGGATTCAGAATCTGTTTATTTCATCAGTATGAGCCTCAGAGGATTTGAGGTTCCTTCTGAATGCGCAGCCGGTCCAGTTTCCCTGCTTGACCGGGGCCCGTTCTAAGTCAGGGTGAGCGAGGCCTGGAACGTCCAAAGCTTTGTTAGCAAAATCTCCCATATGCTGCCTCAGGGCGAGACTCATCATGGACACAGGGAGAGGGCAGAGGTCTCTGAAGACAACTTCCTCTCAGGCTTAATTAACCAGGGGGTGACCTTGAAATGTATCTCAAACCAGCGCAGAGGGGGAAGAGTTCTCCATGGTGTGGAAAAATTACATTTATATTAATTTATTTAGCCGACATTTTTGTCCAAAGTGATGTGCAGGTGAAGCAAATAGCGCGTGGCAGACTAACAGCTGTCAGGGAATGGACTCATCCCAAATGAATGCCCAGGTGCAAGTGTAGGCAGTATAGGGGCAAGAGCTACACATCTGCCAACATTTCGAAGGAAGTAATAAATAGGTTGAGGAATACCACAAATTGAGGAGAATTGCAGGATATATGTGAGTGATACCTAGTTCTAGTCAATCATGTCTTTTTATTAGTGTTTTAATGGATAAATTGTATGCATGTGATGGAGCATCATTTGTGATTTATACATATAAAGACTGGTTTACGTGTGTTATGGCCAATGGGACGTAGCTTTCTGAACGTAGCTCTCACAATTATTGTTTGTTTAGCTTCCTGGTGTTTGCCACCGACCCCTTCCTTAATTGTAAATAGTCTTTGAATGGACACAGAAAGCTCCTTACGGCTTGCAGTATGATTCAGTCCGGTCCTCTTTATGCTTTAGCCATAGCTGTGGCCCATTCTGATGCTCAGTTCCTGTTTGGTTCACAGAAGGTAGCCGTTACTGAGTAGCCTGTTTGACCTTCCTGCGTGTCAGAGATGATGAAGGCTCCTTGAGAACCCCACAGAAGGATATAAATTCAGCAGCCAGCTTGGTAGCATGGCACTGAGGAGCTCTGTGAGGAATTCTCTCAATACCCTTAATGTTCAGGGGTCACTCCACAGCCCCGACTGCTGGTGCCCCGACGTCAGGAATGGCCAATAGCATTTTTGCAGGACCAGCAGATACTGTGTTTGATGTTCCATCACATCTGTTTCAATCTGGAAGAAAATAATTGATTGTTTTGGATATCTATTGTGTTTGGATAAGTCGGGGGGGGGGGGGGGGTATTTCAGTGATGTGGACAGGTTGGGGGTGTGGCTTGTGATTCACGGGGGATGTGGCTGTGTTAGAAGTTGACCATTGGGGTGGGGGTGACAGAACCATGCCATATGGCCCTGTGAGTTCACATCAGAAGGTATTTGGTACAATGATCTAACCAGTGACCACATGGCACAGTTTGGTAGGTAAAAATTAATCCTAGAAGTTATTCATAATGATGTACTCATAATTTGATTTATTTTTAGCTGTTCCATGATGTCCTGCAGTCTTGATGGTTACTGGTTCCTCATCATACCAAAGCCCCTGTTCCATGATGTCCTGCAGTCTTGATGGTTACTGGTTCCTCATCATACCAAAGCCCCTGTTCCATGATGTCCTGCAGTCTTGACGGTTACTGGTTCCTCATCATACCAAAGCCCCTGTTCCATGATGTCCTGCAGTCTTGACGGTTACTGGTTCCTCATCATACCAAAGCCCGTGTTCCATGATGTCCTGCAATCTTGATGGTTACTGGTTTCTCATCATACCAAAGCCCCTGTTCCATGATGTCCTGCAGTCATTCAGTCAAGCTTGGCATTTTGCTATTTAGAATGACATAGATGAGGCATCTTAGTTTCCATAAAATCTTGTGTGATCATACATCATAGACACCAGTGGTAGGGATTTTTTCATTCGGACTTTATTGGCATAATGTATAAAGGGAAACAGGAGCTGAGATGGTAACTAAAGGTCTATGACGTGGGGTAATACATGAGCCATCGCGGAATTCCTGTGAAAGTAGCAGATAGTTACAGTTCCCCAGTGGAACATTCATCACAATGAATCTACATTTTGATTTTGTGTGACTTTTATCTTTTTGCATCTCGTTTTTTTGCCTTTGAAAGGTCTGAAATGTTAAAGTGTTTGGCAGATGTATGATTTCTGGGGGAAAGATGATGGAAGGATCATAGGAACAGGAACTGAAGTTTCAGGCAAGGGGAACGGGGAGTGGGGAAGCTGATGAGAACAGCATCTTCACTGGAGCACTTTAGCAGGACACACAGGTGGTGATTGGGCGGGGGGGGGGGGGGCATCTTTAAGAGTGGGAGGCATACAGGCTAACAGCAGGCATGCTTCATGCACTGCTGTTAGCACACAGAGCTGCTACATGTTTACACAACACAGTAGCTTCGGTGCAGGATATAGAGCCAATGATATTAGCCGCTCCAGTGTTCTCGGTAACTGTCCTCACTGCACAGTGGTGAATCTGTTTGAACTTGGTGGGCCAATCGGAGGATGAGCGGGCTAGTCAGTTCCAGCTCTGTGAGTGGGCTGGTTCATTGGGCTGCCATCCAGGGCAGGAAATGTCTTTCTAATGTCTGCCTGTGCGCATTTCTGCAGATGGCTCACTGACCCTTTGGCACAGTTTGCCCCCTCATTAATCTGACCAAATATTTACTCTACCTTCACCGGTAAACCTCATCACCCACTGTCATTTTTCCCGACTGAGACTGGTAGATCGGGGATGATTTGCTTCCACTGGACTAAACTTAGACCATTTTCCACCTCTGCTGCCTTCTCCTTGAATCCGTGCCCCAGTACACAAACCAGCAGGATTTATGTGGCCACAGAAACGATGTGGGTTTTATGGGCATTTACTTCAACAGCCATCTGTCCTGTCGTCCTGTAACATCCCAATGGAAATCATATATATGTTTTGAGGTGTTGAACTGTGAAACCCTTGTCGAGTTAATTTTAGTGACTCTGCAGCCTGCAGCACCCTGGTCGCTCATAGCCTCAATGTACCCTCATGACTGTCGGTGAAGATGCGAGATGCCATGTCCCTCTTACCCCATGAGAATGCTCTCCTGCAAGTGCAAGCTTGAAATTCTCCCATCGGATGGGACAGCTCATGCAGACTGAATTGCACTGAAAGGATCTGTTATAAAGTCTGCAGCACACCAACAATGCAGTGGCAGCTAGCTGCTCAATAGCTCCTCCTTTCCTCAATAACATAGGAAAGGCACTGGAGTTTAACTGCTCTGCTGGTCTTTGGCCGTGTCGCAGATCCCTTCCTTTTCTTTGGCACAGCGTCCCTGGTGCCCTGCTTTCTCTTGCTGCATCATGCCAGCGTAGCGCGCTCTCCGTGCCTGACTCCCGGTGTGGCGTGTTGCAGGAACAGAAATACTGCAGCGAGGGGGCGTGACCTTGGGAATAGCTCCACTGCAGTGGAGGGGGGTTGGGAGATGGAGAGGGGGCGCAGTGTTTTTGCGACGCACATTCTATGTAGGTTACATGCTGGTAGTGAAGACTCCCCGTACAGGGACAGAGTAAAGCCCCCCCTTCTTTTATAAATATCTGGCAATCTGTGCATTTTTTGCTACTTCGTTATCAGAGTGGTGCGATGTGAGTGATTTGCTGGTTGTATGTCTCCCACCTACTGTGCAGTGATAAGAGGGAAACCAGGGACCTTTAGCCTAGACCAGATTAACATTCCCTCCTACATACCAAAGCTGAGCACTAGCCTGAGCTGCCAGCTAATTGCACAGAGTCAGAGACATAGAAAAATTCTAAGTATGAAGAGTTATATAACATTTAATTGGCCCATATGTCCTAATTAGAATTGTAGTTTTTATATTATTTTCCCATAATTCCCCTTTTTAGAACTCGATGAACATTTTTTTTTGTTTAAGCGATTACAGAAGTTTTCCCTATTAAATTATTCTCTCATTGTTGGAGTTGATTTATTTGTGACAAAATGAGAATTTCTATATTCTTGTATGTAACTGCTGTTCATACGTGGTCAGATTTTTTTTATTAGTCTAGTCTCTATGAGAATTTTTTTGTATCTTAATATTATTTATATATTTGTTGTATCAAATATAACAAACAAATAAATATTGGAAAACAACCAGCATGCTCATTAGGATATTTTTGAGGTAATTGGGGATAATTTAGCCTCATTGTCTTCTCTATTCATGGAGAAAAACACGTGTTCCAGGCTCCATAATGTGATGCCTGGACCCTACTGTGAGTTGGGTCAATGTCTTTTCATGTGACAGGAAAGGCTATCAGATCTCACCCAATCTCTTTGTAATCGTACACGTTAATCAGGCTGTAAACAGCTCGGAAAATTAATTACCTTAGTATAAAAGGCCTGATCCCCATTGGGTTTATTACGTGGTCCCAAGGGCAGGAATAAAGCAGGAGTTATCTGATTGGGAGGTATGTAGTGTCATGAACATGGATGGAAAGCAGTAGATTGAGAGGTCATTGCCACTCCATCTGGACATTCTGGAATATTCATTTTCCGGCACAACTTGGCTTGCTTGACACACTGCTCAGTTCTTCCCGTTCAGCTCTCTTTAAGAACTGTCACCAAACACCAGTTTTTTTTCTTCTCTGAGGTTCTGTGACTCTCATCTCCGTGCCTCATGCTCACTCTTATCTCTGCCTCCCACACTTTCAAAGTTTTAATTATATGATGGCAAAACAGAACAGTCAGCGATGGATGACATCCATTATAGCGGAGACGCCTTCTCTCTTGAGAATGTGGATTTTTAATATTTTTTCTCCTCATGGATTCTGGCAACTATAAATACGTTTTCAGATATTTTGTGGACTTTGAGGTCAGCGGACGCCAAAAGAGATCAATGCCAAGGCAAAGAGTTTCTGAATGATCATTCTTACATCTTCTGGGCAGCCTGTCTCTATAGTACGGCAAACAGTCAGATGTGTTTATTTCGGAGAATTAATGAAATAAGAGAAACTGACGGTTATTCTCCCCCCGGGAATGAAGCTAGCCTCTTGCCCCTTCCTGCAGCTTGACAAGCGTTCTTTATAACAACATTTGGTTGAGCAGCTTGGAACATTGAGGCACTACAACTCACTCTGAATGTCTTCCCGTGGCTCTGTGGACAATTTCATCATTCTCTGTTGTTGTTACTGTCACATTTTTTTAATCAGTTTTTCTTCTTCTTTTTTCTTTTCTTTTTTTTAAACTGCTGTGAGCAATAGCATTAAAAGCCCTGGAATGAATCCCATTAGCACACTGAAGGTGAACGTTATAATCCTTTGTCTGTTTCTTGTTTCGTCCGACCGCTTGCAGCTTATCTCCTGGACAAATTAGGCTTGTTCTGTTCAAGCAGGCCCAGGAGGGGGTGGGGGTGGTTTCTCGCTGTTTGGCTGCGATTCAGGACCAGGGGTGGATGGGTATCACAGATTAGGCAGTCAGTGGGCCTGCTTCTCTCCCTAGCTGGGATCTTACCACAGCGACTGTCTGCCGTGACTTCAGCTTTCTGTCAAAATGACGTTCTCTTGATGTTTGTGTCAAAACAGCCCTTCCGCCTTCCAGGAGGGTTGACTGAATCGGCGATTTCATGGATAACGATCCACTCGTCTTGCTTCTTCCCTCCAGCTTACGGCCAGCAGCATTTACTCATCAGAGCTGGACAGGAAAGACCTGCCATCTTTCACCGTCATGAGCTTCACAACATGCTCACAGGCCGTACGAAACGGCCTCGGCCACACAGATGCAATACTGACTCCGCTGCATATTTTTGCTACACAGGACTGCTAATAGTGTTTCTGAGTCTTGGTGTGTGAAGCAACAGGTGAAGCCATGTGATGGAGAAGCATTGACAGGAAAGAGTAGGCTTTAGTAGTGTAGGAGTACATCCTGTGTTAGAAGGAGACACAAGGTGATTGGGGCTCTTTCCGTGTCCCTGCTGCTCTCATGTGCAAGAACCTCTTCCAAATTTGGAAACCAATGTAAAGTCTTTACCCGGCAGCGGTGTTTCCAGTGCAGTCATACTGGATCGTGTTTCCATGTCACTGTGGGAGCAAAGAGTGTTTTTAATGTATAGGGGACCATTTTTTTGGTCTGGGCTGTTTTGTGGTTGAAGCCTTCCTTCATGTGCTTGTACCTACTCAAATATGATTCTTTAGGTTGTTTGGGAAAATTGAGACAAAGTTGGTTATAAGTATGAATCTCACACCCAGTCTCTGTATGCGTCACAGACACACACACGCACGCACATGTAGCACATGTACACACACACACACACACACACACACACACACACACAGGTTTGTAATTATATCTTTGTGGGGACTCTCCATTCATTTCTTGGGGGAAACTCTAATTCCAGCATGACGATCTCAACACCTACCCCAGCCCTAACCTCAACCACGAGTAACCAAAATACGGTACTTTTGGAGTTTTTATTTTTTTTGATTGCATTCGCAAATCTTTGTGAATGCTTTGTTTTTGTCACATTGTGGAGGACATTTGGTCCCCACAATGTAATATAAGCCTAATCCACACACACACACACACACACACACACACACACACATACTTGTAATCATATCTTTGTGGGGACTGCTCATTCATTTCTGTGGGAAAAATGCGAATGCTAACTATGACAACCTGAACCCTTATATAGCCCTAACCCCGTAACCATAAGTAAGAAAACAAAATACAAGAGTTATAGTATTTCCAGTTTTTGATTGCAGTTAAAAAAATGAAAATTGAGTTTTCCCTTCTGTTCTGGTCCCCATAAAGTAAAAAAAAATTATTCATCACGTTGCTGGGACATTTGGTCCACACAAGGTGAGGTATATCCAGACTACATACACAAAATGCATTCACACACACACACACACACACAAATACACACAGAAGTGAACGGTCAGTCTTGCACCATTGTTAATCCTCTTCTCCAGCACTGAAATGGATATCCCTGTGTAACATTAAAAACAGGCCAAATCAGATTCAGCGGACAGAGTCATCCATGTCATGCATTCCGGGCCTGTACCCTTACAATGAGACGGTCTAAGATATCACTGTACTTTCCTGTCTTCGGTCATCTGATAGGCCAGCTTATGACTCCTTTTCCTCTGGGCTGATCTGTCACCCCAAAATGATGTCCCCTCCTTGGACATCATCGACGGAGAGTGACAGCTGCACCCAGCTTGCCCCAGCTGGACCCACCCAGCACCAGAAACTCCCGGATCCCCCTAACCCTCCTGTTCCCATTTCCTTGGTCATGAGAGCTTCTCCACTGCAGCCTGGATCCTCTTACTGGGATGATGGGAAGGACCCCCCCACCCCTGCTTGAGGCCTTCATTCTTATCATAAGGCTCAGTTCCTCCTGTGTAAAGCTCCCTTAATCGCCGCTTAATTACATGACAGAAAGAGGCGCCCGTGTCTCTTATCTGGTCTTCTGCTAACATATGGAGCTCATCAGTGGTCGTACAGGAGCCTCAAAGGGTCAAAGAGTCTCACTTCTCTTGTACTTCTGCTTCTAGTGCAGGAATAATTGAATCATGGGCTGAAGGCTAATTAATAATAATAATAATAATAATTATTATTATTATTATTATTTTTATTAGAGATGGACCAATCCATATTTTTCAGTTTTGATCTGATTCTGATACAAGAGCTCTTTTTATATATATTTTTATATTTTTATATATATATGTCTTGTCTTAAGCGTTTTTGAGGCATTTGCATCTTCAAAGCAATTACACACAAGTGGCGAATCCTTAAAATTTTAACACAAATTTTCTTCCATTAGCGTCAGTTCGGTTACACTTTGTTGCGATTGCAGCCCCTCTTGTAGCTGCAGCGAGTTCGCAATACAGTCCAGGTTAATGACTCCCAAAATCATCCGTTGCTTTATTTTGTCTCGCAGTTGCGTGCGCTTTGTTAAGTGGGATTGTCCATTAAATGCTATTCCCACCTATCAAAACCTTATTTTACAGAGATTGCAAATCGTTGTGTTACTGGTTTCTCCCAGATCGTCACGTCATATTTTACAATCCTTGTACTGTGAAGGGTATGCGCATGACGTCATAGCAGGCAGAAGTCACTGTACTCACACCCACTGAGTAGCAAAAAAGACTGAGGGGCAACGGAAGCGTTAGATTTGAATGCCACAAAAAAAAGAAACACATAAAATGGGAAAGAGATGTGCAATTAATTGTACAAATAGATTTAACACGAAATAGGAGCTATCTTTTTAGAGATTGCCAAAAACTAAATAAGTAAGTATAGGACGTGGATCAGTCACACATGGCCGATAGCCAATCTGTCAAATAGGTCTTGATTGGCGCCGATACCGATCGGATCGGTGCATCTATCAACATTAATAATTATAATAATAAAAGACTTACTATAATTACTATTACCGTGCGTCATAGTAGTACACTGATGCAGAGCCTAATCCTGTGCAGGAAGAATAATCGCAGCATTAATAAGCCAATTAAAGGGAAGATGTAATACCGTCTTTTAATCGCAAGTAAGAACAATTAAGACAGGACGTATGTGAAAGTAACCAAATTTCCACCGAATAAAAAAGGAAGAGGATTTTTTCGAATGATAAACGATGTGTTAGCAGAATAGTCTGTGGACTGTGTGTGTTTGAGGGTGGGGTGCGGGGGAGTTGCCTGTGTGTAAAGTTGTTAAAACCCCCAAGCCTCGAAAGAGATTTGATGGTGGGGGGCTATACCTGGTTCTCCCTCTACCCCACGCCTACCATGTGAGGATCACAAAGGTAATGGGAATATATAATGTATGTTTTTAATTGGGCTGGGCGGCTGTGCTGTCTTTGGGGGAGGACTGAGTTCAGCCCTCGTGGTCTAGTGAGGATGCTCTACCTCTGACTGGGACTGAGTAGGGTGGCCAGTTTAAATATTGATTTACCTGTAAGCAACTAGCCCCTGTGCCTTTGTGTCTGTGCTGATGCAGGCAGTGCGAGTTGCAGTGGGGCTGATATTCCCCCTTTGCAGTGTTCCCTGCCTTTAATTACCATCCTCGTTAACGATGACGTTTGTGTGTCTCCCCACCCCAGATTACGTCCACCAGAAATGATCCTTCCTCCCAATGGAGTGACTTACATTTTTTCTAGTTTTGCTCTTAGTTTAGTCTCTTCTCCTTCCAATCCTGCATCACATATTACTAATGACTAAGGTATCTCTGACCCCCCAACACTGACCTCACTGCAGGTTTCAGTCAGGCTCCAGTCCGCTTGCCCGAGGCCCGCTGTTGGTCGCAGGAGGCGCATTGACTCACTGTGTTGCAGACGTCCTCCCAGGTGGCTGCATATTGGGGGGGGGGGGGGGGGGGTTAGCATGGTTATTAAGGCTTTGGATGGGTGGGGGTGGCTGTTGTGTCTTGGCTTACCCATGGCGTGGGGATGATCTCACTCAGAGTGCTGATCAATATGGACACCTGCACCAGATCACCAGAACACCAGGTCTACACTGAGGGCCCTGGGTCAGCTGGAGTCTATGAGATGCTTCTCACTGCTTTAATTACTACGTATATAGTCCCCCCATCCAAAGCAGCACCAAACCTCCTACTCCAGCTCTCCTCTCCACTTCTGCCCAGTGGGCAATTACATCACACAGTGTCAGCCTCAGAAGGCGTTTCATTTCACCCTAAAGTCAAAAATGGCTGTCATGGCATCTTGGCCGCGATATTAGCTGCTGTTCTTCCGACTCTGAGTTCACCAAGCCAGAGGAAAGACTGTGCAGCCGCTGGGTTTTATCTGACTCTGGGTCCGCCTCCATATCCGACTGCCTCTGCAGGAAGTCACATGAGAGGGGGTATATCTTCTGTTTTATTGGGGGGTGGGGTGGCAAGTTAAGTCAAAGTTTTGTTTCAGGATTCTCTTTTTAAAGATAGTAAATCACTATTCTGTTTTTCCCCCTCCTGCAGTAAAAGCGAATAAAAATGCATCCTCTTACACTGAATGCCGTAAATCAGGTGAGCTGTGGCAGATGGTGGACATTACTGGATGACAAAGGTTTTTTTTCCATTTCCCTTCAGAAACATCTGCTCTCTTTACTGGTTTCAAGCCCTCGAATGCACTCGCCCGCGCAGAGATGCAGCCCCCCAAGTGGAAACAGATTGCACAGATCATCCGAGGCGCATTTCCCAACAGGAACCTTTCCGATGGGTATCTTGTAGGCTTTCATTCTAGACGCGTGTCTTTTCTCCTTATTAAGCTGGATGTGTCATTCCTCCATCTCATACCTGTAGACAGGTGAGAGGAGGGTGTGTAAGTGACTCAGCCTGTGAGCAACAGGCACCTGTAGGGAAAGGCATGGCGGTATATCTGAGCCCCCTACTTCACATCGGTGATGTCTGCTTCCCTAATGAGAGTCTAATGAAGGAACAGTAACAGGTGCTGCACGGCTGTGGGTGTAGAGGGGTGGGGGGGGGGGGGGCTGTTTCGTGATTCAGGCAGGGAAGATGGGGGGTGCTTCAGGGTGTAAACTCACACTGGGTGTTTTTTTTCCCTCTAGCGGAAAGTATTTGCGAGTGTGATTTACCTTGGGGTCTGACCTCAGATAGCAGAAGCTGTTTTTTTTAAGGGGGGGGGGGGGGGGGGGGTAATGGGA
>JABFEB020000036.1:15526342-15539285 GCA_019775895.2 Stomatorhinus ivindoensis | reverse complement strand
GGGGGGGGATGCCCATGAGCGCAGTGATGAAGAATTCCAGGGAAAAACAAAATACTGCAAAGAAAACAGCAGAATTTGTGATGATTTAACCATAATAAGCTCAAAATTCTATTTAAAGATGTTACACGCATTTCTCCACCCAAACCTCATAGGCTTCCTAGGAAGAGCCGTAGTATGAACAGCAGACTTAATGTTGGGGCAGTTGCACAGTGCACAGTGTGGCAGTCAACCGTCCACCTTGGCTTTTCATTGTTAGATTGAAAAGCTAGAAATTGCATTTCTCTGTTGCTAAATATCAGGCGCTCAGCTCCACCTCCTGTCTCATTCTCTGTTTTACGGTTCAGCACCTAGACAGAGGATGAGCACTGATCGGGGGCTCAAGCCCCTCCCCTTCGGTCAGGGGTCATAACCTTTCCATTTTGCCTTCGCTACCTTTCAAATGATCTTGTATGAGAACACAAAGGGGCCTGATAACATGCATAAAACATCTAAGCCCACCTGATCAAAGAACACGCTTGAACACAGGGAGGCAGGCTGTAGCTGGTATACAGGGTCAAAGGTCGCAGAGAGTAGGAGATTGTGCCCACAATACTTCCTTGGCTTTTTTCCAGTCTTTTAATTTTTTCCCCCCAAATTCTTTCGTCAGATAAAAATAAAGCTATTTCCGAAACTAGGTGCATTGATTTTTGTGAACCAGTACTCATTGTGGTAAAAGAAAATGTCTTTAATTTATAATAGTGGACTTTTAAATTGAAGCAGGTTGTCTGATAGTAAGAGATTATGCATACTAGGAATGCTCTTGGTTGAAAACTACTTCTGTGCTCTCAATGTGGTTTTTGTAGGCTGTATTATTTTGGAAATTATTAACGATTTTGAATTGTAGCTGCAATTTGTGGCGCTCTGAGACCGACGAGATCGTGGAGCCCACATTTCTCGCATTGCGGTTAAAATATGAGTTTTCAGTGTTTTCCTCCAGCTGGCTGAACCTGAGCTTCTCCCGCAGATTAGAGTCAAAACCCCTCAATTATTCTGATGTAAAAAAAAAATCGAATCACGTGTAATCTGGAGTGAATTCAGTTTAAATGCTAAAACGATACGTATATGGTGTTGGGGGCAATATACATTCAAGTATTAGAGTAAGAATACTAGACTACAGAGGAAATGGATCTTGAAAAGTGAAAGATCTGGGGAGAATTACAGTACAGGGTTTTTGAAGAGTACAGTTATTTTTTACGATAAAGATTACTTCTGTTTATGGTTTTCGCTTATGGTTTAAACTCTTCATCAGCAGCCAGTCATACAAGATCTGGGTGAAAATGCATGTCATGACCAAGATGGCCTCCCCAAATCAAGAAGGTCAATGTCATTACCATGGATACTTGGCTTCCCAAACAGAAGAAGAATGTGGATGAATAGAATGGAGCTGTGAAGCTGACATCCTGCTCCTTTTAATGATCCCGTCTTTGTTGAGTGGCTTGGAGCTCCCAAGAAACCTGCTTTCACCATAATCAGAAAATAGCTTAATTGATATTTGGGGAAAAAAGTATTATCTGTTGACAGAGAATAGAGACCCTGTGTAATTAAAGATGGCATGAATCAGCCTTAAACAGGGCAAGGGGTATATATGTCTGAGTTTTCTTACAGCTTCTATGACAAAGCAGAATTCTGTCACCCCTTCAGGATAAAGCGCTTAAAAAAGCTGCCTGGATGAAAGCCGGCCTTGACATTGCTGTTGGACAATTCATTCATTGCTGAATGAGAGCTTAATAGGGGCTGACTGAATGGAGGATGACAGCTACAGTGCAACAGATACAGTACCTTCTCTTATCTCTACTAATCTGCAGCTCAGAATAATTTCCCCCCGCTTGGCTTTGCTTAGCACAATACAGTATGTTTCTGAGACCTTCTACAAAGCTTTGGATGTTTTGTTTATGTGTTTTGTTGACATGTTGACTCCACTGCTAGCAGAACCAATTGATTTTTTCAGCTTTCTTTCTTTGCCAGTCCCAGAAATTGGATTCTATAAACTCGAGGATGGCTCTGTCCAAGGTCTGGGGTTTGCCCCAGCAGTGCGTGTCCGTTGTGTATATTTGGCTTGCTGTCAATCTGAGCTGCCCACCCCCCCGGCAAGCTTCGCTCCTTGTGTGTGTGTGTGTGTGTGTTATATAATTGGAAGTCCACGCCAACCCCCAGCTAAGTCAGGCTCCGCTATTCTTCACTTTGGGGTCTGCATATTTTCGAAAGCAAGGCCGAGTCTCTCTCCAGAGCTCCCTTTGACCTGTGGATGAAAGAGAATGTTGAATTTCAGGCAGGGGACTCACTCTGCATCGCTCAATACGCTGAGCATCATTCGATTTCCTTCTCCTTTTTCCTTTTTAAATAGACATTCTCACAATACAGCTGTCTTTCTGTATTGCCATCTTCTTCATTCTTAAGCAGAATAAGTATGCCCATGAAGAGAGGTCGCCTCCATAGGCTGGCATTTTACAATCAGCCCAGAAGGAAAGACTGAGACAAATTATTCAGTGGGAAAGCTTGCTGTGAGAGGACTCAGGGCCAAGGACCTGCAGGCCTCTTGAAGCTGCTCGTCACTTGCTTGTCCAGCAGGATCGGGGTGGCGGTCTTCCAGCTATGTCCATCGCCGTCTGTGGAAGGAGGTGTTTTAATTGAACCATGAAGAGCTAGAACTGCTGGGGCTTGAGGAAAAGGGGAAACGTTTCAGCTGGGAGAGAGGCAGTACCCAACCAAACCCATCCGCCCTTCAGGGGACTCACTGGCATTGACTGATTGATGGTGCCACCCACTGCTGTTGCACAGGGATCCAGTATTCACTGGAACTGTCAAGGATGCCAAAGAAGTGATGT
This sequence comes from Stomatorhinus ivindoensis, assembly GCA_019775895.2. Lineage (NCBI taxonomy): Eukaryota > Metazoa > Chordata > Actinopteri > Osteoglossiformes > Mormyridae > Stomatorhinus > Stomatorhinus ivindoensis. The sequence goes on along the minus strand of JABFEB020000036.1, from coordinate 15,536,421 downwards.
ACCTCAACTCTGCTCTATGATCTTCAAAGATCTTGTCACTTTTTACTATTAGATACAAATTCATGAAGCTCCTATCTATCTATCTATCTATCTATCTATCTATCTATCTATCTATCGTCTAATCTCCATAGGATAATAAACAGTCACATTCTCTTCAACTTTAAGAGGATACTCACTATGAATTACCTCTCCTTCCTTAAAAAGGCCATTGCATCATTTGCAAAAAGACCATGGTTTGCTTTTTATGTGAAGTCCACTTAAGTAGTATTAAGGGGGGGTGAAGCTCTGAATATCTTTAGAGTCAGTATGGAGTCGGCAGAAGGAGCCAAGACATGGAAAGTATGGAAAATCACTTGCCATTATGGGTTAAAAAAATCTGACACAAGCCATCTGTGTGCAATTTGCTCCATCTCCGTTGTCATCCCACTGCATTCAGGGATCTCCTCTGAGAGACGTGAAACACTATCAGCACAAGGCAGTGTGATCTCCTCAACTGCTGTGGCGGGAGAGGACTCTGGGGACGTGGCAGCTGAGCGACAGCAAGGGCGACAAGCTAACACAAATTGGCGCTGCTTCTGGAGCAATCCATACTGGGAAATCCAGTGGAATGTCAGCCATCCCAGCCTAATTACAGAAAACTATGCAGGGGTGATGGCACTGGAGGGTCCAGACTGCTTTGCTTGCTGTTGTGGTCAGGCGGAGGTCTAACTGTCCTGCTCAGAGGTGTTCAGCAGGCTTTTCATTTATTTTTGTTCAGAGGAAATATTAAAAAGCAGAAAATCACCAGTTTTCATTAATCATCTCTGTCTAAAGTCTAACACAAAGGGTGACTTGAATTGTAATGGGTAAACACTGCAGGTTTGTTCATACGGCCGCAGCGTTAAAATGTCCTCCGGCTGCCAAGAGGCAACATAGCTTTGGTCTGCTGTGTCTGCAGTGGGATCTCTCTGTTTGCTTCACTTTGGTTTACCGCCGGTTTCCACCTTTCAGTGGTCATGCAGCCGCGGTTCCCTGCAGCTGTCTGGTCGGACTGTAAATCTCTGGTTTGGGGACGGTGTGTGAGACAGATCCTCAAAGTGGACGTCCTCTTTTGATGGGAAAGGCGAGACGGCACGCCAGCAGGGATGATCTCTGTGGCTTTCTGGTGGTTGCAGGCCTTATGTTGCGGTTAGATCCCCAGTCTGCAGGGAGCAGAGAAGCACAGGTGTAACAGGAATCGGAAAGGGATTTGGGGCAGCTTTAGGAACCTAATGGATGAGGTCAATCATGCACAGCGGGAGTGAGACATTATAGGGTGTGCTGTGAATAATGCGATTGGAGAAAATAAGAGATGTTAATCACGCTCGTGGAATATTTTTTTATTTTATTGGGTTGGGGGGAGGGTGTGCAAATTGGGGAGACTGTGATGGGGAGTGTGGTCATTGTTCAGTCTTGTCAGAATACAGGTTACTTTTATATACACGGATGGCAGGACTTGCCTTTCCCCTTTGTGTATTCACGTGTGGCTCTGTGTGTCTTACTGTATGCGTGGCTTTGAGGAATCATGGGTAATTCCATTGGAGTGCGTGCATCTATTTGCAAGTGGGGAGGGAGGGGTGCTTGGCTGTTCTCTGGGTTTGAAAAAGCCTTTGTGAGAAATTCTCAGCATAGAAGCAGCTGGGTCGCACAGGCGTGTCCAATGAACAAAGACAAGAGGCGGTTGTCTTCAGACAAATGAAAGGCAAGTTTACTGAGCCCAACCAGGTGAAAAGCTTTTCAAAAGGGCTTTTCTCCAAGTGTCCTAGGAAAGAACTTCTTATGCTGTGCTTTCTAGAAAAAGAAACAAAATGAGATATAGAAAATATGTAGAGTTATTCCTTTCTGCTCTAGTCGAACTCTTTTAGCCCGCGTATCCGTTTCTCACATTTCCATCTACCTATCCATAGTACAGCTTCCTGGAGCTTCTCCCATGCATCAAAGGGCACTAGGCAGAGCTGCGTCAGGGGACACATGCACACGGTTACACAGCTTGGCAGGGTTGGGGCCATTCCGGAACGCCTTTGTCAATTCCAGTCCAAATCAGGAAATGGAGCTGGAGTTGGAATGTAAAATCTTTGTGAAATTCAAATTCAGTTTCCATTTTGTTCCCCATAGTTTCATCCAACTCCAGTTCCATTTCCTGATTTGGACTGGAATTGACTAATGCATTCCCAACCCTGCAGCATGGGCAGTGACTCTAGGGGGAATGCCATGCGAGGCCATGCAATGCTATGCGATGCACAGAGAGCATCCCTTCTGTACACAGCAAGCGGATCAGGACCTGAATCCCCCACCCTTGAGGTGCCAGGGGACAGTGCGGCTCAGTCAACCATGCCGTGCTGCATATGTGTCTTGAATAACTCAAATTATTAGTGTGACCCAAGTAACTGATATGCCAATGCACTCATGGACACGCTGCTCTGCGTTGATTTCTCATCAATTGTATTCTAACCTGGCTGAAGAAACAAACGTGTGACTCTGTTTCATATGGTTATTTTGGGGGTGGTTTGGGCTCCTTGTTGACATGTTTTTCTTTGGCAGATGCTATTTGCTATGCTATGAGACACCTATCTCTGGGGGAGAGATTTAGCTTTTTTGTATCGCCAGCAGACGTGAGTAACCGTGCACAAAAGTGACATCAGACACAAACACGCTGCTGAGATTCCTCATCCTTTCTAACATCTCCAGTGAGGCAACAGAACTGGTATTCACTTAGTGCAGTTTTTTACAGTGTATGTTTGTAAAGTTGTATCTTGCCATATAGATTCTAGCACAGGTAGCATTTGTTTATTGTTTATTGAGGGATCCTGTGCAACCCGTAGTCCTTCTTTCCTGTCGCATCCATCTGCTTTAGGTGCCATTTGAAGTAGAAACAGCAATTAAGTTCCCCCCTCATTCCCCGAGGTCAGCACAGGGTCTCTATCCACACTATATATTCTCAAGGAGGAGGGACCTCGTTTCCTGTCCCATCCATTGGCAGATCTAGCCTCCATTATTCTCCCCCACTCTCTCATTCTCTTCTCATTCTCTTTGACTCTGAATTCCCTCCATTTTGCCCATGCAACTATCCCGTTAACAGCCCTGTTATCAATCTGATTGATTCCCCTTGTGCACACACAGGCAAGCAGTCTCTATGCTCATAGTCCTCAGTGATTGAGCCTTTGAACCCCATGTTAAGGCTTCAAAGTTAGCTCACGCTTCTATAGATAGATGGTATCTAAGTGGCAAAGCATGGGTGCACCTACCTATTCCAGGCCAGTATATCTGTTATGATGGACAATGAACCAAAATGGAGTGTCGTTCACTATTGAGGTTTTTCTGGAGAAATTGTTTGTTTTTACAAAGGCAGACAGAACATGACACATACTTTGAGTGCTTGTCATATGAGCTGAACATTCGTATAGACCGCACTGTAATAACCATACATGTATAGTATGTCATGCACAAGTGTTCACGTATGTAAATCCTCTTTTGTTAATGGATCCAATTACTCTCTCAAATGCCTCTTAACATGGTGCCGTATGTCAGGCTCATTGAAATGGTAATGCTGTCGTCTTTAATAGGGACTTCTCCATTAATGAAGCAGTTGGCGAATTTATTCCAGACAAATTACACCTCACACAGTGGATTATGCTAATGGAAGGCTGGGGGGGGGGTCGATGGGGGAGGGTGTGCCCTTTGCTGGCTCGATTTGCAGTTTTTTTGGTGGTGAGACTCAGGTTGACTGAGGTGGGTATTTTCTTTGTGATGTGCATGGTTTGGGCTCTGCCAGCTGTCAGGAAGCAGAAAGTGAACAAACGTGCATGAATTATGCAATGGCCAGTAAAGATCTGTGAAGATATAGCAGAGAACAGACACTGCTGCAAGCAGATCTTCTCCCCTCCCCCAGGTCACACTCAATGACCTTGCCCTTTACCCCCTCCTTAAAAAGTTGGATCAAGTTCCATTTGGCTATCTCCAGCCTCCATCTCAAGAAGAAATCCAAGAGCTGTGATTGGAGCAGAGATCGACCCGCAACTCGCTGTGCTAACGAACCCTCCATCCACACACACACACACCCACGAATCCCTTCAACATCACACTGACCGCTTTGACTGGCAGCCAACAGAGGCAATAGGGAATGGGGGGGGAGGGGGATTGGGCGATGGAAACCGAATCCAGGCGTTTTTGATTTCCAGCGAGGCGCAGAATAGGGTCTGCACCATTCAGTGCTCTGCTCCAGACTGCCTGGAGCACACAGGGGAAAAGGGGGAAGAAAGAAAAAGGATGAAAGAACGAGCACATTCCAGAGACGAGGAGGTCGGATTGAATGACAGCAGAGTACTCGGTCCGCTAGCGACAGCTCGATGTCATTAATATCAGGTTCTCCTGCTGAAACCCTGCCTGGGAACAATGGCTTCGGCATCTGAATAAAGGGGAGCAGGTCGTGTTCCTAGCCCGGCCTGGGATCGCTGGAAGTCCACTGGAATGTAGCTCGTGTGACACTAGTCTCTCTGGACGCCGGGCTGTCTCTGAGCTTCGCCCATTGAGGAGGTGCGCGGCGAGCAGTATCTCTCCATCGGTTCGGGCAGCAAATGATCTTTCTCTGAGCCGGTTGGCTCATAAATGGGGGGGGGGGAGGGGTTCTGGCTTGACTTTCCAGGCCAAGACAGACGTGTCGTGTCCACAGGCCATCTCTCGCAGCGATAACTGTCAGACAAATCTAAGCCCGGCTAATGTGCCTTATGTCGCACTGTCCTAAGTGTCCCTAGACTGGCCTTGTTTACTCTCTTTGCTATGACTCAGCCTTCTTGATAGGGATCCATAAAATGAACATAACAGCCAGCTTTCAATTACAGTCTGCATATTACTGCTTTTTGATGTTTCTGGCATGCTAGTGTGTAGCCTAGAATACGCCAGTCACTCAATGTGACATTCATGCATATAGCGATGTATGTTTATGTGTTTATAGGTACACACAAAGACAGTCATGCTGGCGGGGGTTGGGTGGTCACCTGATCCCTCATGTGTCGCTGTGTCCGTAGAGGAAGACTCCAGGCCCTGATGATTCAGCAGGCCTCAATAATGAGCAGTTCAGCAATGGGACCTGAGGGCAAAACCAGCGTGAGAAGGGCAGAGGATTATCTGGGCAGCCTCAGGTTCACGGAGAGGACGCCCTGAACACTAATGAGCTGCAAGACCAGGCCCTGGAGGAGGGGGGGAGTGGGGGTGGGACATGGGATGGATCTGTGCCTCATTTGTGTGTCTCTGAGTTTTAGTGAAGCTAGCTTGGGGACATGTTTTTCTGAGAATTGACTCTCAGAGCTCTTCCCACCCAGCCAGGAAGTGGACTATCACAGGAAAATTAGCTTTGATTTCAGGTCAATTAGATGCCTTTCTTGGTCTGTATCTGAGCTGATGGTATCACCGTAGTTCGGAAGTCACAATGTATGGGGGCGATTTCGTGCTTTTGAAGCATCATATTGAAATGTGTAATAAAGGAGCAATGAAGTACCGTGTAACACACCAGGCACTAGACACACCGTTATAACAGCCTCCAAAAAGCATTAGGAACGTTCCAGCTCACCAGAATCACTTTCTTCTACAACGCATGTTCACGGTTTTTGAGGGGCCAATCAGCTGAAGTTGCACAAACCTTTTCACTGACCGTGGATCCTGGCAGCCTTGCAGGAGACTTCGGTTTCTTCTTGCAGTTTGAACTTTTTCCTCACTTTCTCATTTGACAAGCAGACAGAAATCGAGGGCTTTCCCCAGGCCTCTCAGTGCTGCCACTCTGCCAGGGCACCGGAGTCCCACACGTCCAGCCTAAAAGCCTGACGCCCAGGCTCGCTCCGCTGAAGGACAGGCTGAGGGCCCTACAGCTCAGTCTCTCAGCCACTCCAGCCAGATCTGTTTGCCCACGGCGCAGTGAAGAGTCAATTAAAGTGGGCAGTGGCCGTCGCTTGCCGTGGCCTGGCGGTGCAGGCTATTACAGAGCCAGCCGAAGAGGGCTCTTCATTGTCTAATTACAGTACTCATCTGCTGAACCGGGGACCCGCAGCCGGGGAGATGCACACTGTTTGCATTTTAAAGCTGTCGGTTAAGTGCTCTTGTTTTACCATAGTGATCTGGACTCCTTTTTACTCAGAGATAAAGAATCATTTCGCCTCGCACCCAGAGCCTCCACCCAGCACGCGTGCGAGTATTTGCATCGCCATGTGTCATTATCTCAGCGTGCTGCTTTCTGTCACTTTGTCATCATTGCACTCGCTGCGGAAAAAAAGAGGAACAAACATCTCAAATCAGGAAATTAGTGTCCCCCGGTCCTGTGCCCCGCTGTGCTGTTTGCTTTCTGTTTCTCGTTCTCCTGCAGAGTTTATTTTTTTGTGTGTCTCCAGCACAGGTGATACACAACATCTGCAGCTTATTAGCATGCAGGCAGGTTTATCACCTCCTCCTTCCCTTGGGGGATGTCAGCAGTACAGGCTTTAACCCTTATTACAGTGCCTTTTACCTTATAGTGTGTGTGCATGTCAGCATGTGTGCATGATCGTGTTTGTAACAGTGTTAGTGAGACGCTCATGGGGAAAGCAAAGAGGAATTAGATCATGGATTTGAGATGCTGCTCGTGGTGCATGATTGATGCCAATACGACGGCGACGGCCTTGACCACGGAAGAGATCACTGAATCAGGTGTAGAATCACTGCTGTAAATCGCCCAGCTGTGGAGGAACAGGAGTGATCTGCATGGGAAAATTACTTTGGTATTTTTAAATGTGACCCTAAATAAAAGGATTAGAAGATATACTTATTTTTTTCTTGTATGATCTATTTTATTTAATTATTATTGAAAATGCAGAAGGAGAAAAGCTAATGATAGATGTAGGGCCACAGTGATCCAGGAGGATGCATGTCATTTTCCCCTCGTGCCCGCAGCCTTTGCGTATCAGCTGCCCCCCCCCTCATCGCACTGCTGCTGATGTGCCCCTCTGGCTGAGGCTAAGGACCGGGGGGAGATATTACCCCCTCGAATGGGTCACCTCTCTCATGTCTCCGGTTTCTACAACCAGCTCTTTGCAACTCGTCATGGACTCTAGCAGTCTGTGCTTCAGCGCCGAGGAGGACGCAGGAGGGCACAGCTGGGCTTTCTGTGTTTGTGACGCACAGAGATCTCAGGGCGCTGCTGACGATTGTTTGAAGGCATCATGGCGAAATTTAAACCCTCGACTTTTGATGTTGCTACATTTCACCGACTGTGAGGCTTAGGGACCAAGCTGGAATAGGAAGAGAATGTATCCTATTTAATAAACGGTAGGTGTAATGCTGATTTTCTACAGTGGAATGTAGACCCTCCTCACTCTCCAACACAAACAGGAATGAGGTCATTGCTGTTGCAGGCGTCTCGTGGAGCCAGAAGCTGAATCGGACCTTGCCAGAGCAAACAGCAGCGTCTCCCACCTCCATGGCATGTTTGTTTTTGCTCCTTCCATTGTGATATTTGACTCCAAAAGCTTTCCAAGCTAATTAGGAGAACTATGTATTTGTGGTGTATTACAGCTATATAAAGACCTTATTAAACCAGCTGTGAAGCTTAACAGGTTCAGAGTGGGTTCTTTGGCACTTTTAAGTGTCGATTTTATATATGGTCGTCTGATAGCTACAGGAGAGCTTCTGGGAGACTGACGTGGGCAGCTCCCATTGGCCTATGAGCCTAAAAGTTATTCAGCAGTTTAAGAAAATCACCACTGAAGCCACGTCGCTGCACTGTGTCATTTAATTTTGGGAGGGTTTGGGCTGGAGGTGTGGGAGGGGGTGGCCCTGTTTGTCCTTCCAGCTCTCCATCTGCACTTCAAAGATCCTTGTGAATGGGATGGGCGCATTGTATGCAGTACAGGTGCGTGGTGGCTCTAATTGAGGAAGCTCTGGAGATGCTATCTGCAGCGAAAGATATGAGCTGCAGGCAGAGATCTCCGAGCCGTCCGAAAATAAATAAAGTCAGTGACAAAAGGAAGACATGCAGCTGACAGCTCTGAATGGGACTGAATGGTTTTGTGGGGGGGGGGGGGGGGGGGGGGGNNNNCCCCCCCTCGGTGATTCAGGAATGTTTCTAACTCAAGGAATATTCCTATATTTCTTTAATGTCTGAGCAGTTGGCAGGTCGAAGGCCCTTTTTTCCCTGTGTTATTTATTACCAAGTAAACAGATATCAAAACTTATATAACAGGACTGCATCTCTGTCATTTAGCCTCCAGCAGGACACCTATGCGTGTGTGTGTGTGTGTGGGTCATGTATATATTACAGTACATTGTAGGAATCAAATGCCCCCCACAATGTCATAAAAACTGTTATTTTTTTACCCTTTTTTGGTTCACACAAGGGAAAGAATCTGTGACTACAATCAATAAACTGAAATAGGCAAAAGTATTTTATTTTGTTTGGTTACTTATGGTTAAGGTTTCGGCCAGGTAGGGATTAAGGTCGTCGTAGTTAGGATTAAGGTTATGAATGGAGAGTCCCCACGATAATAGGAATATATGAACTGTCTGTTTGTGTGTGACTGTGTAAGCGTACGACGGAATGCCAGCAGAATCTGCACCTCCCATCTGGAGTTAGCTGTAGATTAGCAACCCCCCCATGTCTCTCCGAGATGCTGCCCCCATGTCTCTCTCTGTATCCTGGCAGCTCCTACCCGCATGTCCTGTGCCGCCTTTAAGATTTCTTCTTGCAGTGGGTCTGGCTGACGAGTACGAGTCCCGGGGAGCTTTTGTTCAGTGAGGTGCTGCCTGTTGCAGTACGGAGGTTGGTCTTATCGTGCTTCTGTTGTCGTTCTTCTGCGGTGCCAGTAAAAAAAAAATATGGGAAATGAGCCCAAGCTGTAGTGGGACAAAGGGGACCCATGCTGGTCATGGTGGGGTGGGGAAGGTGTTGTTTAGGCCTCCCCTCACATACCAGTATGAGTGTATCCCGTGGGGGGGGGGGGGGGGGGCTGCAGTGTCGAGCTGCTGAAATGTCCCAGCATGTTAATTCTGTCCCTCGTCGTTGTCCTTGGTTTCCTGTTTTGAGGGCTCTCGCGTTGATGAAGTGTCCCACTCTGCAGTGCTTACACTCCCCTCGACGGGCCTGTCAAACACTCCCCCCGAACCATAATGTGACACTCTTTTCCCCCGTTTAATTTCCTCTCCTTTTCTTTCTGACCCTGCTGGACTCTGTTTTCTAGGTCGTGCTCTGGGCAGCGTCGTCTCTGTGAGCTTTTCTCGCTTTGTTTGTCTGACCAGCAGGGTGATCCAGAGACCCCGCTTCCCCCTGCATCCTCACCCCGCTTCCCCCTGCATCCTTAGCTCTCTGCATTTGTATGGCTTTATTTTAAACACAGCGGGAGTGGCTCCCGTGTTTCATTCGAACCCCCCAAAGCTTCCTCGCTCACTGCCCCTCCCCCCCAAACATGCTGGTCCAGTACCTCGACCTCCTTGCTCTCTGAGGACAGCACGACTGATTTCTCCCACAGCTGTAAATCTCACGGCTATTTTGGACACGTATGTAATCAACTCTGTGTCACAGCCTTAAATTTCAGCCTCCGGTCATCCCTGCCTCGCGCCTCCAAGAAAACCCGGCATAAATCTTGCTTTCTGGTCTTTCTGGCCTGTGCTACCAGTCAGCCACATAGAGCGAGTGGCAGGCAGCATCCACTCTCCTGCCTGCAGCTGTAGGCATCTGGACAGGGCACCGACTCGCTGGTTAATGCACTGAGATTTCATCTGCACGTGGAGCAGGGAGTCCCCTTCTCAGCGGATGGCATCAGGCCTGCTCGATGATAGGCAGGCAGGCGGCTCTCATTCTTTCCCAGCCCATCTGGTATATGTGAGAGGGCTAGGTGGAAGCCATCGCCATGGGAACACCCAGCGAGACACACACACATATGGCACACGCAGGCGCTTCCCGCATCCTCCCCGGCCTTGGCAAAGCTTCTGCCACTCATTTGAGGGCATGAGATTCCTGGGACGACATGCGGGCAGAGGGGCGGCGCTGTAGCGGCCCTCCCCCCGTGTGCTCAGGCGCGTGCGGGCAGAGGGGCGGCGCTGTA
>JABFEB020000036.1:15474483-15491045 GCA_019775895.2 Stomatorhinus ivindoensis | reverse complement strand
TTCTCCCCAAACGAGCTTGATGGGCCGAATGGCCTCCTCTCGTTTGTAAATTTCTTATGTTCTTATGTTCTTATGTTTGACAAGCTTTGCACTCATTACTTTGCTGTAATTCTATTTAAATTGATGGGCAGCAGATAGTATGGTGGGTAAAATGTACTTAAAGGTTCCAGTTCAGTATCTTTGAGCACTGGTGTAGTACAGTATCTTTGTATAAACAGGCACTACTATAGGATAAAAACAAAATATTAAGCAAAAATATAACTTTCTAGAGAGCATGATATTAAGCTCTGGTACCAGTAGAGACTACCATTTGCTCTTAGCCATTGTGCTATCTGTGCTATGTTCTCCATCGCTTTTGCAGACATTCTGCCCACCAGCCAGGGCGTGGACCACCGGCAGATCCAGAAGGAGCTTGGGGACGTGGTGGTCCACCTGCACAACCCCACTATCCTGTCATCCTCCTCCGTCAGGGTGCAGTGGACAGTGAGTGCCTTGGTCTGCACTGAACCTGCCCACTCAATATGTTTATAGCTCTGAATCATTTTCCTGGAAGTCTGACACTGTGGCTGTTTAGGTGGGAGGGAATCCATTCTGTCACACATCACGATTCTTCAAGGTGCCGATTTTTATATCACTATGAGAGTGTGCAAAGTCTGGGCAAATCATAGATGCTATGAAATAAACGGGCAGCTGAGTACCGGAGCACATGAGTATGGTCATAGTCCAGTTTCAGAGCAGCAGGGACACGCGATTTGTTTAGAATTTTTTATTTTTTTTGCACCTCGAAACAAAATATGTATTGTCTGCATACAAAACCTGAGAGTTGCTCATTTTCACAGTAAAAATAAATATGTAAAATAAATTTAAAATAAAAAACCAGACATCATCACAATGATAATGAAGTCCCTTGTTTTTTGCTACTGAGTATGGTCACATGGCTGTAGCGGTAAACACCTTTAATTACTTTTTTTTTTTTTTTTAAGCCAGGTCTAAATGAGAATAATTTGCCAGGGACTACACACTTGGTTATAGCAAGTGAGCTTTACAACACTTGCTATAACCAACTGACGGCTACAATTAGCATGTTTTCAGTGTTAAACATATACTTGTGAATCTAGGTTTCAGCCATGTCAAGAAACATCTTAATTTATTTCATTTTGCTTTCTGAACCAAAAATGAGGCAGGAAGTCCTGAGCTAATCTTTCAGTTATGTCCTTAATATGTGTGCTTAGTAACGACCAGGAATTATACTAAAGCCTCGTTTAAAAACGAAACCGCCAAAGCTATTGAATGATTAAATATAGCAAAAATCCACAGGTTTCTAATATTAAATCAAAACCAGGAAACAAAACACAACTAATAAATGTAATTATAGTCACAACTGCACAATTACCCAGCCAAGCACAATTTGCCGAATCAGTGTGCTCTACCCTCATGTAACTTAGAGGAAATTTCAGAACTTCAGAGTGACACCCATCCCAGCGTCTTATCATCCGTCAGACGTCACTGATACCCATCAGCGAGAGTTGCTAAGCAGTCAGAGGGCCTGATCTGTTATTTCCTGCATTTTCCAGTTCAGCCAGGCTGTCACAGTTTTAGTCAGACATTCACATGCACTTTTATAGCTTTGCATTTCTCAGCATTTATGCATTTTTTCTAATGCAATTAAGGTTTTAGTACATTCCTCTAGGGCATAAAACAGCAGTAATCCTGGGATTTGAATAAGCAGTCATCTGTGATGGGACGGCCCTGGCATATATAGGGGGCATGATAAAATCATTTTTAAGTTTAGATTTGGAAGAGGCCCTAGGGGTCACAGACTCATGCAGGCCACAGGAAACACTGTATTCCTTTAATTTATTTTTATATTATTGAAACATTAGGATTTTAGAGCACTGGAGAGACTGATCTGTGCCAGCGTGGTCTTGCGCCTGCTTCTCACAGCCTCTCTTTCTGGTTTGCTTGCTGGTGCCAGTAGGACAAGCTCCAGGTGATCTGGGCCAAGGTGGGCTCATCTCCAGCTAGCTCCCAGAACATGCAGCGGGGGCTAATGCAGACCACATGAGTGGGCAATAGCTTTATTTTTTATTGAGGAGGATATAAAAACAGTGTTAAACATTTACGAGTGTGTGCTGTTTTTCCCTCCTGGAACCCATGGGCCACATGCCTCCTATCAGCAGCTAGAGCTATGCAGGACTTAGCATAGCGCTGCGCTTATGGTCGGCCTAGGTTTGGTGTTTCCATGGTTGGCCAACTGCTGGGTGATGATGTCATGGCATGGTTTCCATGGATGGTTGTGGCGAGATGGGAAGGGTCTGTCCGTACATCTGGGTACCCCCACCCCCAGAAAGAGCCAGGATGACAAATGGCTGTCATTCATTAGCACCTAGAGTTGCCTACCTCTGCAGCTCTTAAAGGGTTAAATTACATTACCCAAATTCCACCACTTTCAAACATAAATTTCAGTTTCTTTTGTTTGGTTGAGGTACTTTGTATTGTCTTTCTATTGCTTCCTAACACTTTGCATTGTTGCTATTTATAGAGAAAAAGTTTCAAAACCTTTTGTTCTTAACAGAACCAAGGGTCACTTTGTATAACTATGTCATATTTTGCCCTGCCACCAGGTGGAGCAGCAGTCTCAGTACGTTCAGGGCTACAAGGTGATGTATCGCTCCAGCCTGGAAGGTGGACAACCTCGCGGGGAGTGGGGCGTCTTTGAGGTGCGCAGCCCGGGGGACGACAACGCCGTTGTGCCCCAGCTCAAGAAGGGGGTGACCTATGAGTTCAAGGTGCGGCCATACTTTAACGAGTTCCAGGGGACGGACAGCGAGGTGAAAGTGGCCAAGACGCTGGAGGAGGGTGAGTAGGGGAGAGAGAGAGAGAATCACCTATAATGAACAGAGACCAAGTAGTTGTTCATCAATATAAACAATAAACAGCAAAAATGGTTCCAGATTGGAGCACCGCTAGGAATCCTTAATAAAACAGAGATAATTAGTGTGCTAATTGGTTTATGGGGTGGGGCTGCTCTCTGGGGGCGTGGCTTGGGATTGGCCCAGCATTTTCAGGGTAGTGTAGAGCCTGTTGATTGGCTGGCAAGCTGGCATTCAGCGTCCCATAGGGAGGCTCGCTGTTCTTTTAATTGATTTCTGGTTTTGTTAGAGTGGCAAGACACCGCCGCCCGTTTGCGTGTTTTTTTTAATTATTATTCATTGGGAAATGCATTCATAACTGATTAATTTCCATTCTGCTCTTGGACTAGCAGCGCCGCATGGGTGCCCGGTTCCTTTCAGAATAGTAATTACTTCTTTATTTTTAATTCTATATTCCAACATGTTGGTCTCTGTAGTCACGCCCGTGTGCCGAAAAAACACAGAAGCAAAAAAATAAGAAAAACATTTGTCACCGTTAATGTCTTGTTTGCAGGGATGCTGATTCTGTGTGCATGTGCTTCTTGTCTGTGGAGAAGCTCCCTGCGCTGTATTGAAGTGCCTGGCTTCCAGCTGAGACATTGTGCCACATAAATACCAGGCCTCACTGCAGGCATATTCTCCACAATCACTCCTGCCGTAGCTTGTGGGGCAAGTGATAGAAGAAAGCAGCAAAAGGAATGATTACTATTATTTTTTGTTAAAGTGTGGTGTGCTGTGTTGGGCTGTCAAAACAGCAGAAACAAAGACCACAAACAAATCCTGCGCGGCAAGCAAGAAAAACGAGCTATTTTCTTGTGAATGTGAGAATTTTGCAGGCAAGGATAAATGGTGATCGCTGGGGGCCATCCGGGATCATGCAAGAACAAAGTGACTGGCTAACATTTGTGTCCGTCTTTGTCCGGCTGTGTCTGTCTGTCTGTCTGTCCCGGGTCAGTCCCCAGCGCAGCGCCCCAGGGAGTCACAGTGAGGAATAGCGATAGCAATGGCACATCCATCGTCGTCTCCTGGAAGCCACCGCCAGAGGAGGACCAGAATGGCGTTGTCCAGGAGTATAAGGTAAAGACCCAAAGACCTCAGCAGAGATTGTGCAGACCCTTAGGCCTTTGCTCTTACAGAGGATGCAAACGGAAAGGCCAGCTCTGTGAACACCGAATTATAGTGAAACAGCGCCATCTTTTGGAGGAAGACCAGACTGCCCCTCATCACATGACTTTATGAATAAGACCTTATTGTGGTTCCCTGTGCACTAAACATTACAGGGGGATGTTCCTGAGATTCTGTCCATAGCTGAAGATGATTGGTTCAATATTCAGGTGACGGCCAGATGTTTTCCTAAATATCTAATCCAAATCTGCTACTTTTAGGAGGAATATATTTTTCAGGCTGACATCTATTTGAGTCCTTAGGCACTCAAAAGGCTGGGAAATATTATTTACTACTTTCTCACATCCTTGTCCCTTACTGTTCACAGTGGGCCTGTCCTCTCTTAACCATCAGTCTCTCTAATACCTCTTCAATAAACCAACAGAAGTCTGTTTGGGCCGTGAGTAATGAAAGTCAGCCGTGTGTAGGGGAATCGTGTGGCAGTCTTCCCCAGCCTCCTGTCAAGGGCCTTGTACCAGGGAGACGGCTGTTTGTGTACAGCTTAATCTAGCTATCGGCACCATCTGAGATTTCTGTAGTGCTGTGATTAACCTCTTGCACCCCATCCTGGTCAAATAATTTTATCTCCATCTTCAGCTGCAAGTATGAGTGAATGCTCTGAGTGAAGCTGGCTTTGGGAGCACTGCCGTCAAATGTAATAGTCTCTGTGTAACTTAAATTGCATAGCTTTGTGTGTAAGAAACAGCACCCAGTATGGAGGGTGGATTTCCACATAAAAGCTAAGGCACCTCATTTCCCATGTAAATGCTTCCTGGCGATGGCACGCAGTGCAAATTCAAGGCTGTCGAGCCCCCCACCGATGCACGTACTGTACCTTGTCCCATGCTTACTGGCTGCCACTCCTGAGCTGCCAAGTTGGAGGTGTAAAGGAAGCAGGTGTTTTATGTAGGGAAAGCAGGGAGGAGCTGGCATGCGGCCTTAATTCCCGATCTGAATGAGCTTCAAGACAAAGCCCTCGATCCAGGCTGGCCGAAGGTCTGAGCTCCAGGAAACACAGATGCGACGTTAGAGATAATGAGGTTTTTGGAACTAGGTGTGTGTTGCATTCTTTAGAACGATGTACATTATGGCCGACGAGGGGGGGAGTGTGCTGGGTCAAAGGTTAGACTCACACCTCCAGCGCTGGCGGCTTGGATCCCATCACTGGCTCCATGGGTGTGTGAGTTTACGTGTTACACTTTTTAATGGTGGTGAAAAAATGTGAGACTAGATAGACTGGCCTCTAAATTGCCCATGATTTGTGATTGTATGCATGAGTGTGTGTGCTCTCCAACAAAATTGCATCCTGTCCAAAGTGCCCTGTGCCCTGTGCATTCTGGGATAGCCAGCAGGCACCCCTGTGACCCTGCACTGTAAACCATGCCCCCATCCAAACTCCGCCCCCACACAGCTAAGTCACGACTTCCCATCTCTGACAGATTTGGTGCCTGGGGAACGAGAGCAGGTACCACGTGAACCGTACCGTGGACGGGTCCACCTTCTCGGTGCAGCTGCCCAGCCTGTCCCCCGGGATCCGCTATAGCGTCGAGGTGGCTGCCAGCACCGGGGCTGGCCCGGGAGTCAGGAGCGAGGTCACCGTCTTCGAGCTGGGTGAGCGTGAACTGGCCTGCCATGCCGGTGCACCCCGCCATCGCACGTCCTGCAGATCCTCCTGTTCTTTCCCTGATTTCTGCTTTCTATGCGCCTTTATCCACAACATTATATACCTGTTTCTACAGCATGATCTCCACATTCATTGCTCTATGCAGAGCCCCTCCTTGGCATGTTCTACTGGGCCCTTTATTTTATAATCTCATGTCCTTGTTTGCTTAGTTTATATTATAAAATAAATGGCATAAATAAGCAATTCATATTTTCAAGGGCCTGCCAGGTGCCTGCTTCAGGATTATAGCTGCCCTCTTCTGTCTTATATTCTGAAAGGTCAAAGGTCATCATCTTGCCTCTAGCATTGTTTTCTCTGCATTTTGGCCTCATCAGAAATCCTGGCTTATTCCAGATCATAGAGGCCTCCGGAACACGGTTAAGCATTTATTGTTATTTTAAAATACAAATCCATCATGTATTAAATAAAACATTTCCTGCTTTCTCTCTGCTATCTACCTGATTGCATCTGATCCTCACCTCATTTTTCAGAGCAGAAGCTCTGATTTGTGGCCAACATGAGGCTTGTAGAAAGCCCGTAATCCCGGCTAATGTAAATGCCGTCACCTGTCGCAAAAACAATTTCCCATGGCTCTGCTCTGCTATGTATTTCCCCTTCTCACTCCTTTTCTGCTCCAATCTTTCATTGAGTAATTGAAATTATTTCAACCCAATTATTTCTGTCATGCTCGATACTGCCTCTGACAAGCGTGAGTGGCAAGGACTCTCGTCGGATTAATCTCCGCCATTAGCCTGTTTTCCAGTGTAACCTGAATAATTTCATGTCACAGCTGCTTAATGGAAATGTTTGCCGCAACGCGGCGGCAGCGCCGGCAGTGCTGATTTACTCGCGATGGCAGTGGATGCTCTCAGAGCAATTTACATGGTTTGTTTTTCCAACAGTGGCATGTTTACAGCAGTGCTGTAGATTAATTATCCAGCTGCTGTCTGTGGGATAGAAATAGTCGCCGAACTGGAGCTAGAAGCACTTACCAGTAAAACTCAACTTCACTAATGCCCTGGGGCTTGTCCAGTCTTCTGTTCTACTTGGTTCTACTTGTCAGCATGGAGCAAACCCTGCACTTGCCCTGCTAGAGCAGGAACAAAGACCCAAGCATGAAACAGGACCCACCCTCGATCTGCTCTTTGCTGTCAGTATGACTTCTGACCCCTGGTAGTTTGGGTCAGGGCAAAGATATATTTCCGCAATGTTTGAGATGTGCATGTTAACCGTTTCCACCATTAGGCTCGATAGAACATGTCCATCGTGGCCCCATTGGTTCATCTGTCACCGCAGCGCGAACGTGACACCCAGGTAAACTGTAGGTGCCACGGTCACCGCTCATTAGTGTGGCCCATCACAGAGAAGTTGGTGTGATGGGGACAGGACATGCCAGAGAGGAGGAAAGTCATCAAATGAGGGAGAAACATAAAAGCTGTCCTGGGGTGTGCATGTGCCTGTCAGCCAGCCACATTCATCAATAATCCCCCCCCGCCCCACTCACCCCTCCACTGTGATGGGCATGACAGTAAAGGCAAAGTCAGTCCCTGCAGTTTTTGGGGTGACCCTGTGTGTTTATGATGGGACTCATTGCTCATGTCAGCAGCACGAACAGCGTTGAAGTCAAGCGGAATCAGCAGGAGATCCTCACCAACCCATGACATGCTCATCTCTAGGGCCTGTTCAGGCCTTTTCCTGGGAACCCACAGCTCAGTGTTGTGTCGAAGTAGTTAAAGAATTAAACTAAACAAGTTACAGGCCAGCTGTAGCCTTGAGCAAAGTTCATAATTGTAATTTCTTCACTAAAATTCCAGCTGCGCAAGTGGGGGAAATTTGTAGGCAAGCTTTGTGTGTCACTCTATACAAGCATGCATGTCTGCACGCCACATATATAATGTTGTGTAATCTCTGAATAATATGTTTTCATAAATGACCTCTAAGTAAATTACTGTGTTCAGTGTTCTGTAGACGGCAATATAAAAAATAACCCAGAATTTCTCAGTACATAATGTTATACATTTAGGCTTCATGGACTCCTTTCATTTCATTAAGCGATTTGTTCCGTAAATGACATGTCAAATTAACCTTCCAATTCAAAGGTTCATCAGTTCTCTCTCTGGTTGGTGCAGCCTCCATGTAAAAAGAGACTCCTTTTGGTTCATCAGCCAACCCAGGTTACTCTACTCATCCATGTACATATCTTGACAGCTGTGGCCCTGGGGACCACCTTCCTCTGTCGAGTTTATGACCCGCCAGTTTTTTACTGGGCTCTGCCTGATTGGGCGGCTGATTTGATTGACAAGTCTCACATTTCTCTCATTGGATAACCATGCCTAAGGCTGGCTAGTGAGATGAAAGATGCTTTGTACTACTTTTCATTTGAGCAAATTTGGCTGACATGTTCTTCTCTAGTCCTCCCAAAGTTCTGGGAATGAGCACTGTCTGCCGTTCCCCTCCCCATGGAGTTACCTCTCCTCTCCTTTTTTATCTCCTCTCTCACTATCGTCTGCTGTTTCCCGTCAGCTTCAATTGGATATCCTTGGCACCCTTCTTTGCACCCTCTCGTACCTCATTCTGCTGTACCTATGCTATCCCTTTCACTCTTTTGGCCTTTTCTTGTCTTCCCTCTGCTTCTCCTTCCCCCCTTTGCCCTCTTCCCTCCTCCCCTTCCCATGCTGTCCTCTTCTCATCCTCCTCTCTCCCTTTCCATACCACACGCTCTCATATTTCATGCCTCCTTCTAGTTCCGATGAACTCAGTTCCACAGCACTTCTGTTTAGAGATTCTTATAGCACGCCGTGGCTAAAGCAGCCTGCTAGCTCGACATGCGGACCACGCTTAATAATCAGAGTTAATAACTGGAGAGCATGACCACTGAGGTGATCCATTGAGCTGGTAACCGAGACTTGAACATTGGAGATGAGAGCTCCTTGCCTTCCTCTCCACAGACTCCTCTGGCCGCATCAAGACCCCAGACCAACCCCTGTCCCAGCAGATCTCGGATGTGGTGAAGCAGCCAGCATTCATCGCTGGCATCGGCGCGGCCTGCTGGATCATCCTCATGGTGTTCAGCATCTGGCTGTATCGCCACCGTAAGAAGAGGAGCGGACTGAGCAGCAGCTACGCAGGCATCCGCAAGGGTGAAGCCCCGAGCGCTCGGCTGCGTGGGTGTGTGTGGGAGCTTGTGTGTGTGACCCGCTGCCTGCGCCCGTCTGCGTGGGAGGGAGGGCACGTCTTCTTTACATAGCTGAGTGAGCTCTCTGTACCCAGTTCTTCTTTTTGCTTTACTCACTTGTTCTGTTAATACTCCTACTCTTTAAATATTTGGCAAAACTCCCTGTAAAACAGCCTTTGAAACTCAATAAGAAGAGTTTTTCTTTTTTCCTGATCATTAACTGTCTTCAAAAATAGATGAAACAGGAGAATTCCTTTGATCCATGTGAGAATCTTCATTTTTACAAGAGGCTGTTTCCTACCTCATTTCAGTTTTATTTTTTCTCTTCCTTGGCCTGTTTCGCCGACAGCGCTGCTGTGATAGAGACTCTACTCCTATTTATCACGGCCTGTGTGAGGCTGCGGAAACTCGTCAATATTTAGCGATGAAGATCATCAGGCTTACGGATAACTTCTACCCTCTGTTGCTCTTGTCTGCTGTCGTCCTCCAGCACTCCTACCCACCATCGCCGGCGGTTCCCTGTTTCTGTCAGGGAGGGGCATTTGACAAAATGCTCTTCAAGCTGCCACGGGAGTGATGACGCTCAGAGGAGGATTATGGGTAGCGACTATAGTTGCTCTTCAGATTGCACAGGAGCTGCGGGGCCCTCAGCACAGCGTGCGAGCTTCTTGCACAGCCGCACCCGCATTATCCAGAGTATCAAAACTGCAGTTCCTTTTTTTTTTTTTTTTTTTTTGCTTTAATGTCTAGCTGCAGGCAAAGCAACTGAACCCCCCCCCCCCCCCTCCTTCCCCCTCACTCTGTGGTTCAGGTTTTATCTTGGCTAGCAGGATAATAACTGCCCATATAGAAGAAGTCATTCTGCTTAAGTACCAAGTAGAGAGCAGCAGAACAGACAAGCTTGTGAGCAATGGGGTGGGGGGGTGTTGGGGGGGGGATCTTGCGCTGGGCCTCCTAGTCTCAAATCACAACAAGGTGGCAGGTTTCATTAGGCCCCAGAGTGTCCTTGCCTTCAGGAAATGTCTTCAGCATGGGGCGGGGGGGCAGCCAAGTCCCTATCCCCTCCTTCACCCCCCAGGGGTCCAATGCAGTATGAATGGAGTGAGGTGGAGAGGTTGGCCGGCATTTCCATAGCCCCTTGCTTCCTGAAGGACACGCAGGAAAATGAATATTTACTGACAGGCCCAAGGTCACGTTCAGAAGTCCAATTATCAACTTATAATATGTGGTATTCCAGAGCCCCTTTAAAAATAAAAGCCTGGCACTTGCTATTTAAGAGCAAGACAGTGATTACTAGATATACTGTACAGATACTAACAGAAAGGTCTTTGTTCCAAGCTTGTGAATGTGTTCTTTGCTGGTTGCGTGTTACTTCTACCCAAAAGTAAGACTGGAAACTGAGAAACAAGCAGAGCATCTAGTGACCTTCCATTCTTTAACAGCGTTCCTAGTGATATTTCATCCCTGAAAATGCTCCTCTAGCTAGAGCTGAACCAGAGGCTGAAGTCAGGATTCAAAAGACCTATTATCAGAAGGACGTTGGTTTGAATCCCATAGGGGGCAGTGTAGTCATGTCATCCTTGGGCCCTCAAGCAAGGACCGTTACCTGAAATCATGCTCCAGGATAAACAGGTCAGCCTGTGAAGAAAGCTGAGCTTTGTTTTCACCAAAATGTGTGTGTGTGTCATACAAGAGAGCCTCTGTTTATACCTGTGCAGATAGCAAATAGAACATTGTTACCATTAGAACGTCACTGAGAAAGATGGGACGCACTACCTCGATCAATCACTTTTTACAGGACCCACCTAAGAGATCAGCTTCCCTCACTGGCTGCTTCAAACTAGCAGTAATCTCTTGGTAATGGGAATTAAGGTGAATGGGAATTAAGGTGAATGCATCGTAGGAATGTGCAGTCACGGTGCCAGCTCAGGTAGTGCTGCTCCCTGATTCTGTCCAAACGTGGCTATGGGATCTTTTCACATTACCTCCCTGGGCTTTTTCTGGAAACAGGTGGCAGAGCTGTAGCATTATCAGCTGCCGATCCCCAGTCCCATCAACTGGAGAAGCTGCTATTGAAACTAGTACCAGAAAAAGTTTATGGAGTGAAGCAGAACCAGACGCGTCGCCACCTGAGGCCGGAATCTAATGCCAGTGTGGGGCAAATCAGTGGAATGAAAGGGAGGGCTTGGCTGAGTGTGAGAATGTCAGCTCTTCCCGGCCTTTTTCCTCACCATCTGTGGCAACAGGGACACTTAAGAAATACAAACCGACCTCATTTTTGCACGGATGTGTCTGTGCGTGGCTCTGTCCTCCTGCGGTTTACCCCGACTGGAAACTCCCCGCCCCCCCCAGGAGCGCTTAGAGCCGGGGGCTGAGCGCCGATGACACATTCCGTCGCTGTGGTGATTTGATTTATTTCCAGCGTGTTAGCATTCCACATTAGCGTTTAGCATGACACGCAGAGTGTCACTTTGCCTCAGCTTCAAAGTGGGCAGGCCGATGCCACGCACTGATAGAACCATCACGCCCACTGGGGTTTATCCGCTTAATCCCTTCATGCGCCTCACCTCAAAGCAGAGCCAAAACAAAGCGGAGATTAATGTGTCATTTATAGCGTGACACTCTTTGTTGATGTCGGAGGCTGTTTTCCTGTAAATTAAAGGTAATGAAGGAGTGAGGACAGTCCTGGCTGGGGGCTCACAGTGTCAGTGTTCCTTCATGTATTTCCATAGCTCATGTGCATGCGGCCATGACGACAGAGACTCCTTAAAAATGTAGAAATCTGTATAGCACAGGCTCGGCATGAGGTGGTCTGCTGTGCTGGCTGGGGTATAGAGCGGGAAGAGCGGCCGTCCTCCTGCGGAGGTCAGGCTACATGCATGCCCCTTCCCCATTATGCCACAGCATAAGCCCTCTGTGTCCCTCTGCGGACCTCCTGACTGCCTGGGCCACAATCTGAAACAGACTTTTCCCTCAAGCTTGCTGCTTGCTTGCTGTCCGCATAGCTGGAGCAGCTGCAATGTGAGAATAGGAACAGGCTCAGACCTTCAGCCCATCCTTTGCTGGTAGTCTGCTGTTTCTATATGGCCTTTACATACAGCAACACTGCAGACAGACACCTGTAAATATTCTAGAAGCTAATGATCTCCTTCTTTCTCTCTTTCCCTTGCACATCCCTCTGTTTGGGCAACACAGTTCCTTCGTTCACCTTCACCCCGACAGGTATGTATGCTAATGTTGATGAATGTTTCCCTCCCAACACTATTTCTCGCTGTACCATTATCGGAATTCCTGTGCCACAGAATGTTAGCTCTTACTTATGGTCATAAAACATGTCTTTGGTCACCAGAGAAGGCCAGTACTCACGAAAAGTCATTTTAGCTGAAGGCATCAATGCTGCAGTTAGGAGTGAAACCTCCTCTGACATTTTTGGATAAAGTAACAGATTACAGGAGCTCTTTCCCGATGCCACAGGAGCCAATCACAACAGGAAAGTCAGATAGCGTTGTCAGACAGGATGGATGGCCATTACCCACAAGCACCTCCCAACAGGTGTGGCCACACCAGGACCCTCGGTTGTGCTATCAGTCTGTGCAGCCAGGGTTCCTCAGTCCCTCTTTCTGCTCCCAGCACCTTTCCAAGCTTGTAGCTGTCTTGTCAGAATAAGGGGCACCCTGCTTTGGAATATGTGTACTTAAGGTGCCTAATTCCCTGAGTGCCTTTGTTTAAGTCCGCAATCCTGGCCGAGGCCTCAGGACCGTATTTGGTTGTGTGATCCTGGCTCTGTTCTTTACACTCTCTTCTTTACACTCTCTTCTTTAGATTATTTTGGCCCGCTCCCTCCCTGGCTTCCCATCTCATTATACAGCTGCTCTTTAAATATAGGACATTTCTGTCACCTGGAACTCTAAGGGAGTGTGAAATTTGCCATTATTTATGAGACATTCTGTTCCATTTATACTTCTTTTTAATTCAGGGGGAAATTATAACCCAAGAATGAAGCCTTTGGTTTATTGTTGGATTAAAAAAATCACACATTCTTATACAGAGTTTTCACAAACCTCAGACTTCCTGTGCAGGGAGGGTGATGCCTTAAATCCTCCCTAAAAGAGATTGTAATTAAAGTGCCAGTTTATCTCGCCTTCACACACCGGCGGCTTAGAGCTCCATGAAAGGGCCTGGCTTCCCCTGCAGAAGGCGTCACATGGGGAGCGGCGGCGATGCTGGGAGACTGCAACCGCATGGAGCCTCCTCTAAGCCTCTTATACACCCTCACACACAGAGACACACACAAACCCACACAGAGACACACACAGAAACACACACACACACTGAGATTTACAGATACACCCACAATGTGACTCACAGACACATCCACACTGAGACTCACAGACACATCCACACTGAGAGTCACAGATACACCAACACTGAGACTCACATATAGACACACTGATACAGCCACATTGAGACTCACAGATACAGGCACACACAATCAAAGAACACTGGTGCACCCACACTGAATCTCAGAGACACACACACAGATACACTGAGACTCGCAGACAAACTTACAATATGACACACACTGATACTCAGAGATGAAGATGCACACTAACACAGACACTGAAACTGACAGCTACTCAGACAGACACATTATCAAATGCAATCACACACCAATGGACACAGAGGTTCACACACTCTGATACACACTGAAACTCACACTCACACACAGATATAGTCAGGGCAGTTCGCCTAGGGGCTCTGTGTGCACATGTGTCTTTCGCTGTGCAATCAGGTAGGTGTGTCTGTATCTGTGCGGGTATATTGGGGGCTCTGTGAGGGGAGGGAAGCCCACCTGTTCATCCTGGGCTCCTCCCGCCTGTCAGTGCTGTGAGTGCTCTCATTCACCGCCTGTCAGTGCTGTGAGTGCTCCCATTCATTGACACTCATCTTTGTTCACAGTGTCCTACCAGAGAGGCGGAGAAGCAGTCAGCAGTGCCGGGAGGTAAGCGACTCGCACTCAGGCCCACTGTGCCCACTGTGCTCATTGTGCTCGCTGTGCCCGCCCCTAAACATGCTCACACACTCAGTCATGACAGAATCCTGTCTGTGTTCAGACTGAGCAGAAGCAAACTGCTCAACCTGCACATGCATATCTGGCATTTAACAGGTTATTACAGTATTTACGTCCACTATGATTATCACACTGACTTCACTGTGCTTGATGTTGGAGGCAGAATAAAGCGATTATGAGTCAGAGGAAAAAACAACCAGGTGCGAAAATAAGAAAGAATGAAGGTGTGGTGTGAGAAAAACAAGAATAGGAGTTAGGGAATCAAGTGGCACTGAGGAGGAAAATGAAGAGAGGGTAATGCTTTCAGTCTGCCACTAGGGGGAGTGCTTTGACTTTATATGAGACTAATGCAGGCAAGGCAGAGGGTGGAGTCCATGGTTGTAGACAAAAGATCGTGGCATCCATAAAAAGGCTTTTCCCAGTCCCAAACAGACTGCTGCCATCACTCATGCTGTCAGTCTCATAGTGATTTCCAAGGAGGCTGGTATGCGTCTCTGTCTGTCCATGTGTCATTGTCTGTGCGTGTGTGTGTGTGTGTGTTCCTGCATGTGTGTGTCTTTGTCTATCTGTCTATGTGCATCTGTATCTGTCTATGTGTGTGTCTTTGTCTGTCTGTGTGTCATTGACTGTGTGTGTGTGTGTGTGTGTGTGTGTGTGGGCGGGTGTGTGGGGTCCAAGTATATCTTATGTTAAAAATTCCCACACAGCGTGAAAAAAACCTGTTATTTTGACGTTGTGGGGACTATGTTCCCAGTCCCCATAAACATAACCTCAATTTTATAAAAATCTGTGACTGCAATCAAAAAAACAAAAACTGAAAGTCTTTTATTTTGGTCGGCTACTTATGGTTAAGGTTAAGGTTAGACCTTGGTAAGGGTTAAGGTCGTCATTTGTGGGTTTTGATTTTTCACTTAGAAATTAATGGATGGTCCCCACAAAGGTTTGAGTGCAGGTCTGTGTGTCACACGGCCTACAGATAGAGCGGCATCCCAAATACAGAAGCATTCTGGTGCCCCACAGTCTGCTCAGGTGTGAGGGGCAGCTCACCTCTTCTGATTCAGGCTGCCCCATATCTGATGATTACCCAGCAGCCCCTGCACCTCCTGGCAGCTACACAGACAATTCACTGTACACATACTTTTGTGTGACACCGATGAGCACAGACATTGCAATACGACATACTTATTAACTGATCATATTTCTAATCAGCTTCTCTAAATATATGTATTGCCTTGTATAACTGTAAACAAGCAATATCTTTTCTTTAAACGCATCTGATAAACTGAAGCTTAACACACAAATGTAAATTCACTGCATATGGAAATTACAGAATAATACATAAATAACAGCTAGAATCTGGGATGAGACAGCGAGGATGGATGCTGGAGTTAATGTGAAATTAATGTGTAGCTGGGAAGTGCAGGAGACAAAGGAAGGAGCTGCTATCTATGCTGGCTGCTGTGTCTGGATGCCTGCCATTTTGTGTGTGTGTGTGTGTGTGTGTGTGTGTGTGTGTGTGTGTATACGCGAGGTGTGGAGTTTCAGATGTCAGTTCAGAGCTGTCTGTTGTCAGAATCCTTTGGAAAGAGCAGAGTCAGCCACTCATGCGAGCAACTCTGGAAAAAATGAGAGCAAGAAAGAGAAATGAGAACAGGAGCAAAACAGAGCGATGGAGAGATGAACAGATTTGGGGAGGAGGAGAGAGGACTGTGTTTTGTGTTTATCGGTTATTTTCAAGGATGTTATCAGTTGACGGTTCTCTGAATTGGCTGCCGTTAATCAGCTCAGCTGGGTTAGGCTGTTTCCCAGCCATACCTGCATACCTGTGTAATATTGCAACTGAGCTTAACTACAGCCCAACAGCAAATCTTTGTTTTTTAATTCTCCTTTGGTCTGTTTTATACATCTTTTGCAAATTCAGTAACACGGAGGATATTTTTGTTTTCCCCGCACATCAAAGAGACAACTGCGTGGCAAGCCGCCTTTGTGGTGCAGTGAGCCCAGCATTTGCAGTGCGGTGCAGTGAGCCCAGCATTTGCAGTGCTTTCAGAGACGCTGAGCCTTGGGTTTTGGTCTCCGACGTACCGTCCTGTCAGCAGCAGCAGCCCATCCGAGCAAACATAACCTGTTTGGCCTAGATGCGCACGGGCAAACAACTGTTTCCTAAAGCTTTAGAACATTCACAGATCATGAGGGTACTTGGGAGATGGTGGAAGGTGTGGACTCTGCTGGAGAGGAAGCTGGAAGTTAGACATACAGAGATGTCAGGCGGTTCAGTTTCCTCTGAGGGGCTGGTATTTGGGAGTGACTCGGCAGGGCAGTGTTTCTGTGGGTCCCATACCCCTGCCAGGTCTCACGGCGCCGGTCTCTCTGCTTCTGGGCCGACAGGCCCGGCCTGCTGAACATCGCGGAGCCAACCACCCAACCCTGGCTGGCCGACACCTGGCCCAACTCGTGCTCCAACCCCAACGACTGCTCCATCAACTGCTGCACAGCGGGAAACGGCAACAGCGACAGCAACCTGGCCACCTACAGCCGCCCAGGTGGGGGCGCCGGAGCTGCTGGGGGGGGGGGGGG
>JABFEB020000036.1:15450697-15469363 GCA_019775895.2 Stomatorhinus ivindoensis | reverse complement strand
GGTGATGTTTGACTTTATTTTACTGTGACCTTTCTGCAGCAAGCCGACTCTCTGCCAGGGTTTGTTTATTTGGCGATTTACTCACGCTGTACTGCGAACTGGCCAGCAAGTGGCGATATAGACCCAGAAACCCCCCAGCTGAGCCGCCCCTACAGGGAGGGGGGCGGTGGAAGGGCATAAAGAGGACTGGGGATCTGTTGTGGTTGGTCCCTAGGTGCCCCATTCCTTTTTAAACTCTTCCTCGCTGTTTGTCGCCAAACCATTAATTACCGTTGTCTTCATCATAGCGAAGGGAGCAATAATTCCATGTGGACACCGCCGTTTGTTCCTGGACAAGGACAAATGACACGCATTGCAGCCGGCATGCAACACTGCCATCATAATGCGTCTTATCTATTTTTATATTGTATTTGAAGTTGCCGTAATTAAAGCACAGTGTTCACTGCAGCAAGGGACCACAGCTCATTGGGTCTGAATTGTAATTTATGGCTGTTAATCGGCCTCTGATGCCTTTTTCTGCTCTTTATTCGTTTTTTGGCACGGAATGATATTACTTTTGAAAAATGAGTGTTTTTCTGTTTGATGGAATGCCTGACATTAATTACAAATTGAGAGATAAGGTCTCCATGCATTTTCCCTGCATAAATAACGACACAGTGCCCATTAGCCGCTCTCCTGTCAGGTGTAAACATCATGCATTGTTCGTCGTTTTTGATGATCTCGCTTGTTTTGGTTGTCTGAGTGTGTCTGTGTGTTCCTGAGCGTGTCCTTTATTCTCCTGAACAGGGAGCCAGGGTCAGAAGAAAGGCGTCCGCACCCCCAAGCTGCCTAAACAGGCCAACATGAACTGGGCCGACCTGCTGCCCCCTCCCCCCGCCAGCCCCCCGCCCTGCCGCAGCGTGGAGGAGTACTCCCTGCCAATGGGTGACAGGTGGGGCCCGACGCTCGCATCGCTGTGTCATCACGTCACGGTAAGCCGCCCGCCTGCCTGATCGGCTCCCGTCTGCACATCCTCAGCTACGACGCAGACATGCAGTGCCCAGCCCCCCCCTCGCGGATGTACCTGCAACCTGGAGAGCTGGAAGAGGAGGAGGAGGAGGCGGAGAGGGGCCCTACGCCTCCTGTGCGCGGGGCGGCCTCCTCACCCGCAGGCGTGTCCTACAGCCACCAGTCGACGGCCACGTTGACGCCGTCGCCGCAGGAGGAGCTGCAGCCCATGCTGCAGGACAGCCCCGAGGCCCTGGGCCCCCCACAGCAGGACCGCAGGTGAGAGGCAAGGCTGCCCATGGGGGTGGGACTCACTCAAGTAGACTACAGGCCTGACACCGCTTGTCTGTGGCTCCATTCCCTCATTCTAGGCACCATACTGTGAGCCCGCCTCCCCCCCCACGGCCTCTGTCCCCGCCGCACACCTACGGCTACATCTCCAGCCCCCTGGCGCTGGACACGGATGGCATGGAGGAGGAGGAGGAGGAGGAAGGGGACGAGACAGAGGCGGAGCTGGCCCAGGCGCACCTGCACTCGCGGCAGCATCCCCCGCCGCAGCCGCGCCGCCTGCTGCCCCGCGGCCTGGAGCAGACGCCGGCCTCCAGCGTAGGCGACCTGGAGAGCTCCGTCACCGGCTCCATGATCAACGGCTGGGGCTCCGCCTCCGAGGAGGACAACGCCTCGTCCGGCCGCTCCAGCGCCGTCAGCTCCTCCGATGGCTCCTTCTTCACCGACGCCGACTTCGCCCAGGCCGTGGCCGCCGCCGCCGAGTATGCCGGGCTCCGCGTGGCCAAGTACCCCCCCCCTGAGGCGGGGCCGGGCGGTGAGCAGGCCGTGCCTCATCGCCGAAGCCCGTCATCTCACGCTGACGGACGAACGCGACCTGTTTCTCGCGGCGACTTGCCATTAATAGAGATATGAATTATGCATGAATACGCCTGAGCCACATTTCACGGAAACGCGAGCCACGTTTCACACGTTAAAGCCTTGCGTCTTTCCCAGGCCGGAAGTATCCCATGGCCCCTCCGGGCCACCGTCCCGGCAGCCCCGTGTCCACCGACAGCAACATGAGCACCGCCGTCATGCAGAAGCGACCGCCCAAGAAACAGAAGCAGCACGCGGCCGCCCACCTGTTGCACCAGCGCCAGCGCGAGCACCTACAGGAAGGTAGGCTTCCATGGGCTTCCTCTGCGCATGACCTCAGCATCCACTGTTGTCTTCCTGCACACGCCCACTGTAGGGGGCGCCGGCGGTCAGCAGACAGGGACCCCAAGCTTGATGAGGAGCACTGCGGAGGCGTGGCCTCTCGCTGGGGAAGGTGGGGAACGTGTCATACTTCAGCTGCTCATGTACTACCTGGCCGCATGATGGGCTGGGGGTGGAAGGACATGGGGGGAGGGACCCCGTTTCTATCCCCTACCCCATCTGGGTGTGTAGAGATGGCATCCCTGCCCCCCGCAGGCATGGGGACGGCGCTAATTGAGTGAGTGAGTTTTCCTCACAGGTCGCAGCCTTAAACACACGGAGTGTGCCGACCCTTTGTGCGCGATGCGTACTCTCTATTTGCAGTGTTTCTGGGCAGGCGGGGCTTTCGGAGTGGGGGGGTCGGGGGTCCGGCATCCCGGGAGACTCGGGGTGTCTCTGCCCTCCTGCGTTTAATGAAATCGCCCCAGGTGGCCTGACTGTTATTGAAGTGGCCCCCGTCGCAAATGCGTAGGTACACAATAGCAGATAGGACTGGCTCCGCCTCCGCGGGAAGGCTGAACCCCTACCTGTGAGGCTGCCGCCCCCGTCCTCCCGCTCCCACACGTGGGCGGACGTGCTGCATATTACTTAATGAGCACAGAGCAGAGTAAATCTCCTTTATTCTCAGGTTTGACAAAATCCCCACCAGCAGGACTCACAATTAGTGGAGGTACCCCTGTCGGGTCCGAACAGCAGGCATGAGTAATGACAGGGGCTGGTCCTCTCAGTCCTGCAGAAAGCAGCCTCTCGTTTGTTTGGCCACAACTATAACAAAAGGTCCTTGTCTGCGTTTGTGTGTATGTGTGTGTGTATGTGTATGTGTATGTGTGTGTGTGTGTGTGTGTGTGTGTGCATGTGTGTGTGTCCCTGTCTCTGTGTAGCCTTTGTCTGATCTCACTGTCAGGTGTCCTTGTGTGTCAGAAGCACTTGACAGTGAGATTTAATATCCTTTAAAATGGCATGCAGTATTACCACCTTAAATTCACCTGCCCCCCCACCCCACCCACACACCCTGTCCCCCCAGCGTGCTGCTGGACATACTGCTGGGCTCTGGGCTCTGGGCTCTCTGTATATTTCTTGGTTGTTCTTTTGTTTTTGTGCCCCCACGGGGGGCGTTTCACAGCCTCCCTCCCCAGGCTGCACGCTCGGTGTCTCCCGGGCTGCTTTAGCCCTGACTGGGGCAGGCTGGCCGACCATGACAGCCATAAATACTCAGCAATGCCCATAAATAGCGCTCCAGTTAAGGGGGAGCCGGCTGCTCTCCTCTCGTACCCTGCTCCTTCATTTTCCGCCATTCTCCACTCTGCTAATTTCACCCCTGTTTACGGAGCAGCAGAGGAGAGCCTCTGCTCCCCTCCCCCCTCCCTGTCGGGCTCCTGACAAAAGCCAAATCAAGGTCCTCACAGGTCTGCATGATTATAGCTAAGCCACCTTGGATCCCAGTGTAATTTTGCCAGGCCTCACCCCCCACCACCTACAAGCTCTGCCTGGAGTGCATCTGCTGTTCCTGGAAACAGCCCGGAAGCTGTGTTAGATTTCAAGCACACGCTAGGACCAGAGGCATGGGAATGACTGTCATCGGGGAATCAGAGGCTAGTTTGTGTTGTGTGCCTTCTATATGGCATTTATCATTTCACCATTATTTTTCATCACTTGATTGATTTCTTTTGTGTTATTTTTTTACGTTACACTTTTTCGACATGACCTCCAACCATTATGTGGGATCCAAGATCCTCGGAGACAGAACTCTGGGGCTCTCAAGTCATGAGCATCAGTGTACGCATGATAATTTTGTTTTAGTGCATTTCATTTAATAAATGCATTTTTTATTGTGCCGCAGTGTAATGCCCTCTGATATGATCTCATTCTAATGGAGGCTGTGCAGGGAGTCGCACTCTTCTGTGATTTTGCTGACTCCTCCACACGGCCCGGCTCCAGATCTCTCCTAAACCCAAGTGCGAATGGCAGGTGTCAGAGGCGGCAGCCTAGCGCAGCCGTAGCTGCGGAGGAGCCGCCGGGGGAGGGCAGGGCGGGGGTCTGAGAGCTGTGCTCCAGGAAGGCAGTGGTTGCAGCAAGATCAGGCAGTTTGTCCATAGCGTGAATTACGCAGGAAGGCATTTCTCAGATTAAATAGCACTTCACCAGTCCTGCGTTCCTCAGGTTTGGTCTCTTTACCGGTCCATGCCCTTGCTGAACCGCATTTTGCCAGTAAACTGCTTAACTTCATTTTATTTGATCCATCGACCCCCAATAGCTTTGCTGATCTTCCGTTTTACTCCTGGCTTCTCTTCACATCCCGACTCGGTGTAAATAAAACCTGTCACAGCCATCTGAGCTGCTCTTTTCACTGAATCCGCCAACTCTGAAAATCTAAGGGGAGGGGTTGACTCTGAGGGGAGGGGTTGACTCTCTGCAGTGTGCGGGAGCTACTCCCTTTCCTTATGGGGGTGTTAGGGAACTATGGACTAAGACTTCTCCCGGTCTCCCGTCTGTCCTAGAACTGCCCCCCCCACCAATCCCACCACCGGCGTCACTCAAGTCACCCACTCACCCCTCCAAGTCAGCTCTGGAGGGCTGGGCAGAATCCCGCGACGTGGAGGGCAGGAGAGCGCCCCCTGGGGGATACCCCCGGACCAGCTCCTCCGAGCGCAGGGAGGTGCAGGAGCGCCTTAAGGCCTCACGTGGAAGCAAGGGCGGCAGACAGGAGGGGCCCCCTCTCACCAAGGGCCGGCAGCAAGCAGGTGCGAGGCTCATCATGAGACAAGGGGCTCACATCACAGAATATGATCAAAAACAGTATGTGTGTGACAGCGGCTCAGCAGTTAGCACTGCACCAGCATCATGGGTTTGATTGCTTTTTTAGGACAGTGACCGTGATTAGAAGGTTGCTGGTCCAATCCCATGTCTGGCAGTGATGTCACCGTCAGGCCCTTGAGCAAGGCCCTTACCCCGGTTGCTCCAGGGACCCCCTGCTATTTGAATCGTACATCACTCTTCTATATAAATAGATGTAAATGTGTTGGGCAGTAGCTCGTGTGCAGCTGCTCACACACGTCATCAGACTGATCCCTGCCTCATTCTTCCCCAGGGACAGAGGACATCCCCCCCTATAACCGGCCCTCCTTCCCTGGCATGCACAGCCCACGGGATCGTGAACCCGGCTCTTCCAGCTCCATGTCCTCCCGGGGCTCAGGGGGGCGGCGTAGGGGAGAGGCGGCTCCAGGAGGGCGATGGAACCCCACTGACGGGGGGCTCAGCACCATGGGGGCCTTTCAGGCTGGAGATGGAGACCTAGAGGTGTGTTGGCC
Organism: Stomatorhinus ivindoensis; assembly: GCA_019775895.2. Taxonomy (NCBI): domain Eukaryota; kingdom Metazoa; phylum Chordata; class Actinopteri; order Osteoglossiformes; family Mormyridae; genus Stomatorhinus; species Stomatorhinus ivindoensis. Next base: position 15,463,823 of record JABFEB020000036.1, on the reverse strand, counting down.
AGTCTGCTTTCTGCTGGGACACAGGGAGACGCCTGCAGGCCACATTTATTTTTTTTTTAAATGGAACCTGTCTTGATTGATGGAATTTTTTTGCACATTTGTTCTCTCCTTGTTTTGCTGCCACAGAGGAGGGTTATAAATGTATTTTTCATGCGCTGCCTCCCGCTCTCTAACACCCTCTCCTTCGTCTCCATTCTCCTCGCTTGTGTTCACAGCTGGTGGAGAGTTGAAGCCCCCGCAGGGAATCCCGAAAGGCCATCACAGCCATTTCAGGGTGGGCACGTGTCCCCTCCCTGGGTTTTAAACGTCACAGCATCCGACCGGCATCCTTTTCTGACAGTTATGTCGATCACGTTTCTTCATATCTGCAAAACTGACCAATATTGTTTTTTTTGTTTGTTTGTTTTTTTGAATTTTATTTTTCGTTATGCATTTAAAAGAAGCGATGCAAGAGAGGGAAAGGGAAAACATCATGAATTTCGAACAAATTACTTAGTGGTATTTTAGGCTAAATGTCAATGCAATACGGAGTTTTCTCATGCTGTTAGTTTGCCGTGTTGAAATTTTACGAACAGAATCACAAGAGCCCTTACAGTCAATCGTTACTGTAATAAAATTAGCTACAAGCAGGTGGGTGGGCTATCTTGTAAATATATATAAATATATACATTTTTTCCATAATAACCTGTTGTGGTACTTAAAATTTGTCTTCCTTGTTTGATATTTTCAATAATAATTTTATTATACCGTTAATTATAATTATTTTGTTGTTTTCATCACGTTGTAAATCGTTAAATCATTTAACCCCCCCAAGAAAGTACCACATAGGGATTTATTTTGTGTAATGCACTGTTATACTTTTTGTTGTCGTCAGTGTTTGTCATTTGTTTTTTTTGTTTGTTTTTTGGTTTTAAAAGCACAATCACTAAAATTTATTTTAAACCATTTTATCTATTAACCTTTTTGTCTTACTGGAGGACTATATGACAAGAGAGCTGCGGAGTGTTTCTCTGGTGGCAATAGAGGGCGCCGCAAGGGGGGGCCCATGAGTGACAGGGGCCCTAACAAATGTATAACATAATTGGATTGATCGGGGTAGGGGGTCCAATATGATATAGGACCCAAACTGTCTAGTAGCGTGTCTCGGCGTATGTGAGGGAGTTAAGGCAAACTGCTGAGAATCTAGGGCTTCACGAGGTTTAGATTCCCAGCCCAGCTCCAGTGGTGAATCCAAGGGAATAATATAATCCTTATTTTATGGGCAAAATAAGAGCAGTTTGTGGAAGTTTTGGAAGCTAATTCAGGTACAGTAGTGACTTTGTCTACCTATGCACTTAAAAGAAGGTGACAAACGGAAGATCGGTGGTGCTTTGTGAACTGCTGCTTAACCAGGACTGATGTTTCGGGGTGGGGGGGTTGCTACCAGTGCTGAGGAAATGTCCAATTTGTCAAATGGGGGACTTTGTTCAAAGGACCTCTGCAGACCCTTTAGAAAATTGAGTTGAATTGTAAATCTGTCCTGAGGACACTGGTGTCTCTGGGACTGTGCTGTGATGGACTATTCACTGACCTACCCTTTTCGCCTCAAGAAAATCCACCTGTGATTCTCGACGGAAGAAAGTAAAACTAGTGGTTTTAACGCTCAAGGTGCTGTTCTTGGTTCAGGTGACTCTGCTCCGGGAAAGTCCAAACTCAAGTGCCATCCATTTAAGCCAACTTTGTGTTTTGTTTTCGTGCCTCAGTTGAGTTGAAGCAGAGTGAGTTGGCTGTACTTTTTGAGCGAAATTAGTGTTGTTGTTCTTAATTTTGAGTTTTTTTCTATAGTAAAAAGGCAACTTCTTTATCATTAGCCATGCATTTACATACAGAGGATCACGTAATCTGAAAATGTGTCATTTTTTCCACATTATTTATTAAAAATGTCCTTAAATGCCAAAATCTATGCTTGGTCTCTGCTTTGACATTGTGGGATAAGCATGGCATTAAATGCTTTGCTGTAACAAATCTGTGACATTTATCCTGCGTTTTCTCTAATCTTCTTGAAGCTCCTGACAGTTTTCGCTATTTATTTTGATGCTCAGGCACCGACACGCATCACGCACAGCAATGACGGACACCCTGGCCTTCTCATTGCTTTCCACCGTGCTCGTCTTAACCTCCTGTTCCTGTGGCAGATGTCTTGCTGTTTGAGGGGTGAGCCATAAAGGTTTGGCAGGGTCATCAGTAAGGGCTGAGAAATGTAAGGTAGCTAATGAGTACTGATGGGATAAATGAGGCACCAAAGCCCATGGTGAGATGAATTGTCACACATTACTGATTACCGACTCATTCAGCAAACTTCCCATTGGTTACTGTTTTGGGTTGCGGCTGGTTCAAATCAGCGATTGACAGTAACCCCCCTCCCAGGGTTTTAAGGCTCATTTCTCCTATCACTAGTAATGAGGTTAATGGAAGAAGACTGGCAAACGCAAGGCTGACCTCTATAATTTCACAGGCCACAAATCCACACCAGTAAGGAGCTGGACGTTACACACAGATGGCATCCATTTGTTGTCCTCATAATACTGGCAAAGCTTCCAAAGGACAAAATACACATTTTGAACACTCAGTTATATAAATAATATGCCAAAACGCCAAAATCAGACCATGATGAGGTACAGCATCACTCTTCATCAAAGTAAATCTAACATTAAAAAAAAACACAGTTGGCACCTGACATTATTTTTATTGACATTTTTATCATTGGCATAATAGAAATGCATTACAACTATAAAAGCCAATACCATAGCATCTATCATATTTTGATAAGAAATCCATTTGAGGCATTCTGGCCGGCAGGGACAGTCAGCTCCCTGCATTTACAGAGTTACGTGGTGCATTCTCCTCCTGTTTAGGATGATTTTGATATTTATACACCTTACTGAGTGTTCCTTTCAAGATCGATGAATCAATGTATCATGAACAGAGGCATAATAAATCCGCTCTGATAAATATGAATCTTGTTGGAACTTCAATATTCAACTACAAGCAGATTTAATCACAATCCGTGTCCACATTTATCCATTAAAAACCTTAATTAATAACCAGCAGTTCAATATCCATTCATATATTGAATGATAATTGACTCAGAGTTGCAGTGACCTAACCAGGAATCCACTCACACAATCCATCAGGATGACCTGGGAGAAGACCTCGCAAAACAGAACAAGCATCATGTTTCAGTGCTGAGGCAAGATTCAAAAAAAGTCTGGGAGGTTTAACCATGGGTCAATTTGCACCTGATGTTTGAATGATTTTTCAATATTACATTAAAACAATGGTTTTTCTTACAGATTAATTCTTATCAAAATATATACCTCTCATGCTTCACCTAGTCCACACCTGGAATTCATCATCTTCTCTTCAGTGCTTTCTCTAAAAGTATCTTGTTTGCCTTGTAGCCCTATAAAACAACTCAATCTTCCAGGCCTCATTCACTCAGAATGTTCCACCAAGACGTTGCTTTGCACTGCACATTTCTCCTCTTCAGAACCTGTGGGCTAAATGTCCACAGTTGGATTTTTCAGAAATGAACTTGTCCTGAGTCAGTCTAGTCTCTGACCCGAGCCCTCTAGGCTCTCTGGCATGTGGCCTCTATTTTCCCAGATTGCATCTGTCTAGACATTTCTCTCAGTGCCATTCTGCACTGTGGACATCTAGAATCTTTCGACTCACATGGACATCTTGCACAGTGTTTTCGTTTGCTTTCTCTCTGCTACGTCCTAATACTCACAAGCCATTACGAAACCTTATGGCTTTTTATGCTGCCATTGCCCTTGTCAGATTTTGACAGTTGCTTTTCCAAATGACAGGTTGTCAGTGGAAGTGTTTGATTGAATAATAGGCTTCAGCTAAAAGCTATGTCCTTTTTTGAGCCCTGGAACCTTTTGTGCAACGTCAGTGCTAGAAAAAGATAACCAAATTGTTTTAGAGTTATAGTTGAGTTGACATCCTCCCATTACATGAGACGTCTGCCTTTTAACACAAACCCCGCCATCAGGCTATGGCCCTAACTACTGCATGTCCACACTTATAAACCACTGACAATCATTCAGAACAATTCTGTCCAACTAGTTTTCAGCCTGTCTCGTTAAATATACTGTCAAAGAAAATTGTTGAAATTATCTTCATGTTGCTGTTAAACTATGGTTTCATGCCTGGGCGTGTTAGTGATTTCAAAACTTCGCCTAAAGTGACCCGAGTATTTGCACTAACCGTCATCCACTAACACACGCTATTCTGTTTGGCCTTTTGTTAACTAGCATGTCATGATGTAATATCTCAAGGTATTTAGCTGATAAAGTGAGTTGAGGGTTAAATCTGAGAAATACACGGAATGACCGGGATGCCCCCATGGGGGGAGAGGGGAACCAAAGCTGTACTCTCCTAGCCAGCGAACAGGATATTGATAGAACAAGAAGTGAAGAAATTATTTTTATTGTCTTCAATAGTTCAATTTGCTTGTTAACAAATATTCTGTTAAATTATTAATCCCTGTTTTTAGGAGCAATGATTTTATGAAAAGAAACCTTGAAACGTTTTGTTTGACGGCCAGCGATTTTTTTCATAGTGCTGTATGCCTGCTGTTTTTTCTGTTCCTGGTAAATGAAAATCTCCAGGCTAGTGATGTTGTTCTTGCATGTGCTCCAAAGGTTTGCTTGCCTTATTGCTGTGGTACGGAAGTGCAGGTGTCTTTCAGCTTGTTTCAGGTTAATATTCCATCTTTTCAGGTTGGAATTTTCTCAGATACATTAAGCATGTGTGTTCAGTTGGCATTCAACTTATCTGAAGGTTCTTGTATGTTTATGCTTGTATGTTACAGTATATGCACTGATCTTCACAGTTATGACAAGTTTCCTCTCTGATTTGTATTACAGCATCACTTTATTTGCTGTTCTTTACAACATTCAAGCATTATAAAGCATTGTTTCTCAACATGGTCCCCGAGGACGCTCAGACATTTTTTGCTATCGGGAGCTAAGAGGGAGGAAAAATGTGGACCGCCCGGGGAACTCTCAGGACCGGGTTGAGAAACACTGATTTACAGTAATGTATTCCTGGCTAAAATCTCTCTTTCTGAGTTAGATCTCTGCTCCTAATCATGGTGCCCAAAATCACAGGCTTGCCCAAAACCTTCTACATGACCTTAAGCATAATGAGATGGTAATTGTTTAACTCTGGAATCACATATGTGTGGAAGTCCCTGCCTTCAAATATGATTTCCCTCATTTACTCTACATTTTCCTTTTGTTATTGAATTATATGAACTGAATTGTTACCACTGTTGTGACTTGATGTGGACATAATTTTTAAATTCACTTTTCTGCTCTTTGCTTTTGCTGAATATCTGGTATGGCAGAAGATACCACATGTACTGTACTTTTTCTTGCATTGTCACTTGAATTTTTTGCCTCATCATTTGTCAGTTATAATTATAGGCTATTTAATCCATAATTCATTCAAATGGCAAAAAGGGGTAAGTAAAAAAAAAAAAGAGTCAAACATAATTGGTCCCAGTGAGAAGCGAAAGCCTGGGTTACCTGTGAGTGAGAAGGCCTGGGTTACCAGTGAGTGAGAAGGCCTGGGTTACCAGTGAGTGTGAAGGTATGGGTTACCAGTGAGTGTGAAGGTCTGGGTTACTAGTGAGTGAGAAGGCCTGGGTTACCAGTGAGTGTGAAGGCCTGGGTTACCAGTGAGTGAGAAGGCCTGGGTTACCAGTGAGTGAGAAGGCCTGGGTTACCAGTAAGTGTGAAGGCCTGGGTTACCAGTGAGTGAGAAGGTCTGGGTTACCAGTGAGTGTGAAGGCCTGGGTTACCAGTGAGTGAGAAGGCCTGGGTTACCAGTGAGTGTGAAGGCCTGGGTTACCAGTGAGTGTGAAGGCCTGGGTTACCAGTGAGTGAGAAGGTCTGGGTTACCAGTGAGTGAGAAGGCCTGGGTTACCAGTGAGTGTGAAGGCCTGGGTTACCAGTGAGTGAGAAGGCCTGGGTTACCAGTGAGTGTGAAGACCTGGGTTACCAGTGAATGAGAAGGTCTGGGTTACCAGTGAGTGTGAAGACCTGGGTTACCAGTGAGTGAGAAGGCCTGGGTTACCAGTAAGTGTGAAGGCCTGGGTTACCAGTGAGTGAGAAGGCCTGGGTTACCAGTGAGTGTGAAGGCCTGAGTTGCCTGTGAATAAGAAGGTTTGGGTTACCAGTGAGTGAGAAGGCCTGGGTTGCCATAGCTTAGGAATAGAGAGCAAATAAAGCCAAACTAAGGTATAAAATACAATTAGTTTTAATTTGTTAAACCCCATCCCGGTGCTGGCAGAGTAATGTGTCCAGTGCACAATACTACATTACAGTGAACAATACTTACCCTCTCTGAGTTTCTTTCAAATGGCACTCAATAAAGCTGTTTCAGCTGAATTTGATGTTTTTAAGGATTCAGGTTAGAGAGACCTATTGGACATTAATGAAAACTGTGTTGTCATTGACAAAGTTAGTTTGAATATTTCTAAGTCTTAAAGCACGTTTGTGATCACTCTCTCTTGTTCTTGTGTGACTATGGGTCCCCTTCCTCCTTGCCGTTCTCAACCCTCCATCCTCTGTAGACCAAACAACATACATGTAGCCTACTGTAAAATATTACAGGAATGGCTACCAAAAATGCTGCAGGTATTTATTGTATACAGATGTTGTTTTTCACATGTGTTGTTGACAAAATGTCCGAATTACTGATGCCACTGTAAATCTGCTGAGATTTGCATGAACTCTCAGTCCAGCCTTCCTCAGTCTTAGTTCATGGGTTTTCACGTGGTCGACTAGTTTGGCACGAATTTCATTTGATAAAGTCGGTACTCTTCTTCTTTGCACGTCCTCTCCCTCTTCCAGGTTTTCCTCTACCTTGGCTTCAGCCTCTTCCACTACCTCCTTCGACTCCTCCATGGACTCTCCATCTCATCCTCACTTTCCCTCTTCTCCCTCAACTCACCTGTTGCCATTTTACAGAGCTCTGTGTCTAACGTGTACAGGTGTGATTAGTGTTTTGCAGAAAGTATGAGGCTGACAATGTACTTGTAGTTCTACAGATTTGAGCTGGTGTTTCGCTAACTGTAGAACCCTTTTGATCTTAATGTTTAGGTAATCGGAAAAATAAAATGTAAGTCCCATCCATACCCTCAAAATTCAACTCACCTATGGGACTTGCACTCTCTTCCAGCATGTTGTCAGGGTCGGTGCCCATCCATTCCTGCCCTACAGTACGTGACTTCCCCCTTCTGTCTTGTACCTCTAGTCCCTAGTGTGTTTCCCTGCTCCATGGGCTACTGTGTAGGTCAATAGGTTGAGCATGTAGCTCAGAGGCTGAAACCCTTTCCTAGCAGGTTTGAGGCTGGCCAGAGACCGTAATCTTTGCTTCCCTTTTATTGCTTTACCCTGCTTGTATCCCATTTTGCTGTTGCTGTTGTTCTTAGCCATCCGCGTTAGATTCCCCAGTTTGTAATTCTGTGTAGTTAATGTTTCTTAGTTTCAGTGTTTATTAAAGGTCGGTACTTGTTTACGTTTCTCCACCAGTTGCTTGTTACCCTGTGCCTCTGTGGATTGATTGTTTTGGTCAAGTTTCATACCTGGGGGGTATTTTCCGTACATTGCTTTGTTTCTTTGTTTCATTTCCTATGTGTCAGATTAATTATTATCTAATACAGTAAAATCCAGTTATAACGGACTTCAAGGGACCTGGCAAAGCAGTCCGTTTTATCCAGAGTTGCTGTATGCCCAGAACACAACCATTTACTCATGCCACACACCAGCAGACACACTTGTGGTATAGATTATTAATCTGTACATGTAGTAATTCAACTTTACCTGAGCAGATGCGTGATTATTAATAATCCCAACTACGTATCTGCGCTGGATATCACCGGCATGTACGTTATAGCTGAACAACTGAACGGATTTCCATGCACGGTCACTGATTAAGTGTGTGAGCTGATCCCTAGAACAAACCTGCTCCAAGCAGGTTTCAGGATTTGGATGTGGTACTATAACACATCCAGGAAGAGTTTTGAAAAACCAAGAGATCCAGGATCATGCCAAATGGTCAGCAATTACATCCGGCTAAACGAGTAATCCACGTATGGAAAATACCCCCCTGGTCTCGGAAAGCTCGGTTGTCTTTGTGTGTCTAAGTGCCTGCCTTGCTCTCTTCTGTAGTCTGTCATTGTAGGTGTTCAAAGGTTAAGGTTACTCTTTCATGTTGCATTGCTTTATTATGTAGTCCTGCTCCTTGTGATTTCTTAGTTCCCTAATTGCATTTATTTCACGGTTTAGTTCATTCCTTAGCGTTTCCTGTTTATTTCTGATTGTATGCAGTGTTATTCAATAAACCCCTGTTGTCTCGGAGATACTCAATGGATCGCTACCTTCTGTTCTCCATCTACGCCATGCCACTCTGTGACTGATGTAATCTCTGTTCTAGTCACTCATTGGCTTCTTCAAATGTTCAGAAACGCGAACGATTTTGAGTCATTCTGTGTTAACAATGACAACTGTGTGGTAGTTGAGTTTTACTTTTGCCGTCCATATTTGCCATTTTCCAAAGTTCATCATGATGCAAAATGTGTTTTGTTGAAGGGGAATGTCTGACTTGGCGAATGTTACTTAAGATTTTACCAAAAGATTCAATAATTAAGTTTGTAAATTGACAACTTTGTTCTGAGAATTGGGGTTTAGTGTTTTAGCATTTCAGAAAAAACCTTAAGCTCTTAACTAAAATACTGTTTAGAAGAGGACAAATAGAGAAAAAGACATTAAACTTCCTTCTGTACTGAGGATTTTCTAGGCTGCATAGAACTGGCAAGGAAATGGTTTAGTTTAGTTAATGACGTGTCAGCCTGCGTCACCTCCATGAGGTTAGACACTAGATGAATGATTAGTCTTAGAAAGGGCAGCACATTCAGCATAACACACAAATCAATGATTGATGGAGATTAATCATCTGCAGGTTATTGGATTTGAAATCAGACTCTGTAGCTGTTAATATTCAAACCTCACCAACTTTATTAACCTTAAATAATGATTCTAGATTAATTTATGAGGCAGAATGCGCTTCTGTTGGCATTTATTTTGGCCAAAAACATTTGTGAAACTGGTTTCTGTCAACGTAGTGTGATTTTTTATGCAATGTTTATTCTTGAGATATCATCAAATTCCAGGGGTCGACCACGTAGTGAAAAATGGAGTATTCCGTCATGGTCCAAGATGTATGAGATGCCAAAATAAAAAGCTCTCAAGCAGATTATTTATGTATCATGCTTTTGTTATTACATTTGACTGCCAGCTCTGTTGATGCTGTTTATTCACATAGAAGTGTATTTCACTGATAATCAAGTATAAAATTGCTATTGAACTGGGCAGACTACAAGTAAACCTTATTCAGAACCTACTGATGCTGTTGAACATTCTATAGTCATTTATTTAGCATATATAGATCCCCTCCTGGAGCTGACAGGTTATCATGGTGGAGGGGTTTGTGTGTTCCAATGATCCCAAGAGCTAAGTTGCCCAGGGCTTTATGTCCCTGGTAGGGTCACCGAAGGCAAACAGGTACTGAGTGAGGAGCTTCAACTCCTACATCCGGCAGAACTTCACCCGTGTCCTTGGGGAGACAGGGGACATTGAGTCAAAATGGGCCATGTTCCGCACCTCCATTGTGGAGGCGGCTGACCGGAGCTGTGGCCGTAAGGTGGTTGCGGCAGCAATCCCCGAACCCACTGGTGGACACTGGCGGTGAGAGATGCCGTCAAGCTGAAGAAGGAGTCCTATGGGGCCTTTTTAGCCTGTTGGACTCCAGAGGCACCTGATGAGTACCGGGAGGCCAAGCGGAACGTGGATTCGGCGGTCGCTGAGGCAATTACTCGTGTATGGGAGGAGTTTAGTGAGGCCATGGAGAACGACTTCCGGTTGGCTTCGAGGAGATTCTGGTCCACCATCTGGCATCTCAGCGCGGGAAAGCTGTGCAGCATCAACACTGTTTTTGGTGGGGATGGGGCGCTGTTGACCTCAGCTCAGGACATTGTGGATCGGTGGAAGGAATACTTCGAAGACCTCAATCCCAGCGGCACGCCATCCAATGAGGAAGCAGAGTCTGGGGACTTGGGTGTGAACTCCCCTATCTCTGGGGCAGAGGTCGCTGAGATGGTTAAAATGCTCCTCAGTGGCCGAGCCCCAGCGGTGGATGAGATCCGCCTGGAGTTCCTCAAGGCTCTGGATGTTGCAGGTCTGTCTTGGTTGACACGCATCTGCGGCGTCGCGTGGACATCGAAGGCGGTGCCTCTGGATTGGCAGACCGGGGTCGTGGTCCCCCTATTCAACAAGGGGGATGGGAGGGTGTGTTCCAAGTATAGGGGGATCACACTCCTCAGCCTCCCTGGTAAGGTCTATTCGGGGGTTCTGGGGAGGAGGGTCCGTCGGATAGTCGAACCTCGGATTCAGTAGGAGCAGTGGGGTTTCCGCCCTGGCCATGGAACAGTTGAACAAGTTAAGCCCTTTTTAAATCTTAATGATTTCGAGAAGGCCATACATGCTTTTATTACATCACGGCTTGACTACTGCAATGCTCTTTATTTTGGTCTTCCACAGTCACTTTTATCACGGTTACAGTGGGTCCGGAATGCAGCAGCACGACTGCTGACTGGTACTAAAAAGAGAGAACACTTTACACCAGTTACAGCTTCACTCCACTGGCTCCCGGGTCATTTTAGAATACAGTTTATTGATGGTTTTTAAGGTTATTAATAGGCAGGCCCCACAATACATAGCAGATCTTGTTCATCTTCAGCCAAGCCCTAGATCTTTGAGATCTAATGGTAACGCCCTCCTGCACCTCCCCTGATCTCGACTTAAACAGAAGGGTGATAGAGCCTTTGCAATTACTACGCCTCGTTTATGGAATCAGTTACCATGTGATATTAAATTTGCTCCAACTACCAATGATTTTAAATCTAGGCTTGAGACCTTATTATCTTATCTGTTCTCGATAACCTTTCCAGACTTTTAAAGCTATTTCCATTTATGTCTTTTGTTGCTGTTTTGTTGCTTGTTAATCATTGCTTTTTATGATTCTTTATACCAGTGTTACAACTGCTGTAAATGAGCTATAGAAATACACTTGACCAGCTCTATACCCTCGGCAGGGTCCTGGAGGGCGCATGGGAGTTTGCCCAACCAGACTACATGTGTTTTGTGAACTTGGAGAAGGCATTCGACTGTATCCACATTGTCAGCAGTTAGTTGGACTCGTTCCCGGTGAGGGTTGGACTCCATCAGGGCTGCCCTTTGTCACCGATTCTGTTCATAACTTTTTCTGGATAGAATTTCTAGGTGCAGCCAGGGCATTGAGGGTGTGCTGTTTGGTGACCTCAGGATTAGGTCTCTGCTTCTTGCAGATGATGTGGTTCTGTTGGCCTCATCAGACCAAGACCTTCGGCTCTTACTGGAGCAGTTCACAGCTGAGTGTGAAGCGGCTGGAATGAAAATCAGCACCTCCACCTCCAAGGCCATGGTCCTCAGCCGGAAAAGGGTGGAGTGCTCTCGCCTGTTCGGGGAGGGGGTCCTTCCTCATGTGGAGGAGTTTAAGTATCTCGGGTCTTGTTTACAAGTGAGGAAAGGATGGAGCAGATCGAAAGGCAGATCGGTGTGACATCAGCAGTGATGTAGGCGCTGCATCGGTCTGTCATGCTGAAGATGTAGCTGAGGCAAAAGGCAAAGCTCTCGATTTACCAGTCGATCCACGTTCCTACCCCCACCTATGGTCATGAGCTATGGGTACTGACCGAAAGAACGAGGTCGCGAATACAAGCGGCTGAAATGAGTTTCCTCCACAGGGTGGCTGGGCTCTCCCTTAGAGATAGGGTAAGGAGCTCAGTCATTAAGGAGGGACTCAGAGTAGAGCCGCTGCTCCTCCGCATTAAGAGGAGCCAGATGAGGAGCCTCCCTGGTGAGGTGTTCCAGGCATGTCCCACTGGGAGGAGGCCCCAGGGAAGACCCAGGACATGTTGGAGGGACTATGTCCCTCGGCTGGCCTGGGAACGCCTCGGGATTCTCCCAGAGGAGCTGGACGAAGTGGCCGGGGAGAGGGAAGTCTGGGTTTCCCTGCTGAGACTGCCGCCCCTGCGACCCGACCTCGGATCCAATGAAAGATAATGGATGGATGAATGGATAGATGGATGGATGGATGGATGGAAATATATGGATTCAGAAAGAAAAACCTTACATAAGGAGGCATTTTATTCAGGTTTTGAGGGAACTGGTGTAACCAATACTGTAGGAAGTAGGCATTTTTAAGTCAGCATCCAAGAATGGATGATTAAATTGTGTTATTATTTGGTCATTATTATTAGGTACCAGCTCTCATTAGTCTCAGATGTAATCTCCTGGTGACCTTTCATATGGCATATAGATGGCATTCTTCTGCTCCTTTGGTTGGGTCTCACAGCTTCACAAATGCAGTCTATTGTGCTGGCGGTCATACTATTCCTTTCATTGCCAACTCTTCCAAGCATTATGGTCTTCTCCTGTTGGTCTCCTCATAATGTGTCCCAAACACGATAAATTTAGTATAGTCATTCGTGCTTTAAACGGGTGCAGGCTGGATCAGATCAACAATCCATTTGTGTGTCCGGTGGTATTAGGTCTCAATTTAATTGGAGGACAGAATGAGGACTGGATGACTTTCTGGAACATTAGAGTCAGTGATTGATGCAGTGGGATCCAGGGGTTAGGAGGTCGACTTTGTTTGTCTGGTTAACTTTATTATTGCAACAGCTGCTTTCACGTTGCTTATAGCTAAACTCACTGGCTTGGAAAGAGGAGAAATGGTAAATGCTGGTTGGTTGTTGTTCTATATTTTAGATGAGTGTCATTATTTTGGATTTTTTTCTCAGTTCGATTTGTTATGAGCTATAGCAAGGACTAATATAGACAGCTGTATTTTGCACTATTTTTGCCTATATTTGAAATCCGTAGTAATGTCTCCCTTAGGCACCGCAGAACGCGCCTGAAACATATATGCATGTTTGCAAGGAGAGTTTCAGACAGTTAAGTTTGGTCGT
>JABFEB020000036.1:15409178-15428783 GCA_019775895.2 Stomatorhinus ivindoensis | reverse complement strand
CACGGCCTGCCTTGGCGACCCCAGGTCACGGCCTGCCTTGGCGACCCCAGGTCACGGCCTGCCTTGGCGACCCCAGGCAGGCAGAAGCAGGTACAGTGTTCATGTTTAAGAGGTTATGATAAATACCACTGCTGGATGCACAGCCTAATGTAGTCTCTGCATCCTGAATTATTCAGCTGGGGTCATCATCCTGGCTTTTGAGCTCAGCGCCCCCTTGAGACATAGATTTAAAATGTGACACCTGAAGACCCAGGAGTTCATAATGCTGACACTTCCTGGCTGATTCATATTTTAGGCCTGTGACTCCCCCAAACCCCCCCTCACCAAAGGCCCTTCGCCTCAGTGCTTTGAGTGTTCTCCTCTTACTGACTCCGCTTTGATCCCAGCCTGGCTCCCGATTTCCTGAATATGCAGTGTGTCAGAAGTCGCATACGAACCGCTCCCCCCAGGAGTCACTGAGGAAGGCCTATGGAGTCTCCGTAGCTGGTGGGCTGACTTTTTTGCTGAAAGCTGCCTACAATTTGCTCCGTCTCAAAGAATCTGTGTTCTCATGAAAGGTGTGGTCATTGTTCTGTTTTACACTAAATCCACGTAGGCACCAATGCTTTCCTCTCGGTGACGGAATCAAACGTTCAGCAATCGTAACAACCTTTACTGTCACAGCCCCAGGAGCAGCAGTATGGCTTCATGTTTTGACCTCTAGCTGCAGTCACTCCGCGTGCACAAATCAGACGGTAAAAGAAACAGCAAACGTGGAGAGCTTCCGATTTTTCAAAAATATTTTATTTGTTGCTAGTGACCCAGGTACAAGGAAAGAAAAAGAAAAATGATTTATTTTACAGAACATGATGATGATGTTTGCAGAAGCTTCTCCTCTATCTCAGATTTCCAATTTTTTTTTTTTGGACAAGAACATGCAGGTGAGTACAGAGGCTCGCTCAGGGGAGACAGAGGAGCTGAACAGAACGATGGCATCATAAGCGGGGGCGGAGCCCGCACCTCTACACAGACGTCACCCTACGAGGTTTTTTGTTATTATTATTATTCTTTTTTTTTTTTTATTTACCAAAAAGGCAACACACAGGTTACAAAGAACTGACAATATTAAGGAAGGGGAGCCAAAAACGAGGGAGAGCCGAAGGAATTCTCAACTGTCCAAGCAACAGCGCTCCGTGTGGCCACATCCAGCAAAGCATCTGGCGACCTCTTCGACATTCACAAAGGTCTTTCTCAAAGATTTCATTTTGGAAATGAGAGGAAGCAAAGGTGAACATGCAGGACACAGAGTGAGATTTTTCAGTACATCTGAAATTTTGATGATTCACTACTTTGACTTTAGTGATAATCTTGAGATTCAGCAAATCCCTATGGCTCCTCGTCTGATAGCTAAGTCGACAATAATAAAAAACAGTTTATATTCCACAAATCTTTATGCATATATCACAATATACCTTTTTATTATCATTTTAATAAATACAAAAACAACAACACTGTGAATTTAAAGAATAGCATGAGTATCAAAAAAGACAAAAATGTTTAAGACGAATCGTACGAATTGAAACGGATGGCAGGTGATCTCAAATGGGCATGTACCATTCGTGACATCATGGTATTATTCATTGAACAGACACAGGTTAGTGAATTGGTACATCCCATATCAACTCACCAAGATGGAAATGGAACACTAGACTGATTATGCGGGGAAACTTTACAGCAGAGAGTAATGAGTGAGAGTAATAGTGTGGGTTATGCATATGAATATACAGCATATGTATACACATGTATATTCACACGCACACCTAATGTACACACACAAACACCACCAGAATGCTGGATAACCTGAGATACTCCATGCACCTCATTCCCAGGGGCTGCCCACTTGGCCATTCGGCCAATGACGTGTTGCTGACATTAATACAAAGGTACAACAGTGAATCTGACAGACTGTTACATCGCAAACTTGCCTAATCTTTATTTGTTATTCATATAAAAGATGAGAAATAAAACAGTCGTCGAACTAGTAAAATCCTGAACGGTAATGCTTAAAATAGATTTTTAAGCAGCTTCTGTTTTATTGTGAGTCCTTTTCTTATACAAAAGAATTTTAAACCACAGGAGGGAACAGGCCTACAAAAGGAGTGATTTCATAAAAAATAAAAATCAGCTGAACACCTGTGTTAAGTGACTGTGGGAGATACTGTATGCGTGCATGTGTGCGTATGTGGGGGGGGGGGGGGCTTGTAATCCATCCCATATGGCACCAACAGTGGCAGTCGGCAGTCTGGATGGCCACCACTGCAGGTCTACTCTGCACCCAAAACCGGCCTGCTCCACACCCCGATCTGGCTCTGCAGGCCTGCCTCGCACGCACTCCTTAGGGGCCAGTTTCAAACAGCAACAAATCTCCTTTCCAACGTTCTGGGACCAGCAGGGTTGAGCCGGTTGGGTTTCCATAGTAAAACCATCAGGGGATGGATCTTGTATGCAGCATCATCGCCTACTTCTTAGGCTAAATCCAGATGTTTGGCTATAGAAACCAGTTAGACCTGCATGAATCAGCAGTACGTTTCTACCCATCGGTTCTGCATCCAAATGGCTGAGTTTGGACACTAGGCAGTGAAAAACAAACCAGCAGGTTCCCGTTCAGAAAATGAAAATGTATTGAATGTTTATTCATGGATTTCATGCGTGAATTTATGGGATGGAAGTGCAGGGGTGGGGGACTGTTTTTACCATCCAAGGAGAGGTATGAAATCATGGTGAGTGCAGTTTATTCCTCTGGGCCTATAAACATGGCCTGATTGGGCAGGTCTGCAGTGCCGACGAGGGAGGCATGGAATGTGCTGCGGCCGACCTGCCAGGAGGCCGACCTGCCAGGAGGCCGACCTACCAGGAGGCGGACCTGCCAGGAGGCGGACCTGCCAGTAAGCCGACATCATGAGCCTACATCAGTGATCCTGCCTCTTCAGCTATGATGTCAGCAAGTCAGCCGGGTGATCAAATGAACCACATTGGAACACCCAAACTGGGTTAAAACTAAGGTTTATTTTTGATGTAACTTCAAAAGGAATCACACTTTAAGTGCTTACGTCCCCTGAGGTGGAATTAGTCAGGGTGCAGCTCAAAAAACAAATAATAATTACATCACTGAAAGTAAATGGAACCCCGACATGAGGCCCTGGTGTTGCGGTGAGGGGGACAGACCAGCCTCAGCTGCAAAACGTAGTCTGTCTGCTCACAGGCTGTGCTCTGCTCATCCAGCTGCAGAGGGAACCTCTGGTGATGCTGGGTGAAAATGGTAGACAGGGGTTTGACATGCTGATGCTGTGTGGTGAGATGGAGAAGCAGTCAGTGCTTCGTGTTCCTGGCCCTCAGACCTACTGAGATGGAACATTTTCCCTTTGGGGCTCCTCAGAGACGCCTGTGTTTCTTGGACCCATTACCCATGTGATAAACCTCGCCCTGCATTTCCACACACTGTCTTCCAATCATCTATCATCACTTTATTCTCAGTAGCAGTTGGTTTCTTACAGGCAAACCGCCCCCCAAACTGAGTACCTAAAAGACCACAAAGAGTGATAGTTAAGGAAAGACGCCCCCCCTAAAATACTGTCAAAAACAAATCGCTTTTCTAAACATGAGCAACTTGAGGAGGGAAGGTTAGCTAAATGCCTTATTGTTGCCTGTGCGAGAGTGGGTTAGTGATCACCTCACACCTCCACGTCGTTAATATCTCTCTATACATTTGTATATATTTCTTATTTTCTAGTTTACAGTACAGAAACTCCTCTTTACGTATCCTTCCGGTTCTTCATGTCAGCAGGAGTTATGTTTTTTGTGCTTTTCACCAAAAGATTGCAGTGCAAAAAAACAATAGGAATTAATAATATTAATTAAACAATTATTGATAATTATTAACAAACATGAATAATAAAACAATTCTTTTATGGCACCTTAGCTGATGGATTCACATATAGTACAAATAACCTAAAAAAATGATATATGAAGAAGCAGAAACAGAATTAGACTTGCATAGCAATGCAAAAACAAAAAATATATTTACAGGAACAAAGCCCCCCCCCCCTTTCCCCCCAAGGACTATTACTCTGTGAGCGTTTTTATGTGTTCTTTTTGAAATTTCTGCTTACTTACTGAATACTTTGATACCGTTTCTCAGCAGGAACTGGCTGAGTTGGGAGGAGGGTGAGACCGTCCCATTAGGGCAAAAATAAAACACAAAATCAGCATTGTGAGAAGGTGTGTTTCTTTACATCACATTTGCAGTTTGGCTTTCCTTTGAATTATTTTCTTTCTTTCTGACAGTACACAAATATGGAGAAAAGTCCATTGCACCAGGAGGTGAGGCATTGCGGGGTTGAGGATCAGTGGGCCACGGTCATCTCTGTCAGCTCACGCTGTGGGGGACACAGACAGACAGCGACAATGAGACGAGGCCTACAGGCCGACTGCCACTGCAGACACTACAAACACTCAGTGTAAGTCTAAGACTACAAGGCTAACGGTTACGTGGCCAATTCAGCACCACTACACTGAACCCTGTTAGCTCGCAGTATGGAATACTTCCATCCAGGATGATACAGTAGCTGTATAAACTAAAGAAATGCTTTCAAAAGTAAACAAGCACACCTCCTAAAACTTCTAAAAAATGCCTCAAAGGGGGGCAATTTTATTACGTCCTATATACCACCTTGCTGTCTGCTGCCTCGACACTATAAACACTGTCGCTGTCATTATACGAGCATTATAAATTTTAAGAAAAACTGGGCTCCTGTCAGCCCGGTAAATCACAGAGACAACAGGTCAGTCAGAGCCACAAAGTCGCAATGTGAATGAAAAACCTACACAGCTCTCCGGAGTGCTGTCCCTGGCCGTTGGTGCCCAAGTAACCCAGGTCAGGGTGGTCTATGGCGGCCCGCTGGTGGGCGCCTCTGCTGACCTCCCCCTTGCGGGGCCCCGTGGAGCCCTTGGAGGAACCGGTGCCGGAGGTGCTGTGGCCCCCAGGGGACGGGAAGCTGGGCTTACTGTATGGGAGCAGGGCCTCCTCTGTCACCCACAAAGGCCAAAGGTCAAAGGTCAGGGAGGCTATTCGCATTACGATTAGAGACACAAGAGTATGTGCAGCATCTGTGTGTGTGTCTGTGTGTGTGTGTGTGTGTGTGTGTGGGGGGGGGGGGGGTGTCTAGGGAGCCGTGCCAGCGTGCAGCCTGCCTGCCGGACTTGGGGCAGCGCTGCCAGCCATCTGCCAGCCTGGTGGCCAAGGAGCTGCACGCTTAGACAGAGCAGAGCTGGCAGGGGGTACTGGCATCCAGAGGGGAAAGTGCCCCCAGATCCAGATGACGACGACCTGGCCCATTGCTTTCAGGGGACAAGGTCTCATCAGACAGCTTGCCACCGTTCTGCTAATTATGGGCACATATATCCCAACTGGACCTTTATCTGGACCAGACAAGTCGTACCCTGCAGTGAGCAGTCAAAAGATTATTAATGGAATATTTTAAAAGAATATTTTTCAATAACAATGCTACACTCCGTCACCCCAGAGACTGCCCCGCTGCCCCGAGCCCCACCGACGGGCAGCATCATATCGAAAATGCAGCGTGGACCGGAGAACGGCCTGTCCCTCCTGCACCTCTCCTCTCCACGCCCCCGGGCCCTGAGCGGTATGTGTGCGGGTAGAGATGCCAGGCCTGTGCTGCTTTTACCTGAGCCGTGGCCTGCCTTGTAGGCCCTGCGGCCCTCGTCCCCGCGTTCTCCGGGACCCAGCCGCTCCTGGGCCTGCCTCTGCCGCTCCAGCGAGCTCTTCATCTCCTCCAGGTTAGAGATGTGCTGTCTCTCCAGGGAGGCGGCTTTGCGCTCACCAGGGGGGGCACGTGGGACCGCCATGCGGGCCCCATGGCAGGGCGGGGGCTCAGGGGGAGGAGGTAGGTCTGCATGATGAAGAAGGGTTTGAAATTAGACCCCAAAATACTTGAATGACCTTGGGCGTTGAGGGGCCAGTTGCATCTACAAATTGAGCACCTTCAGGAAGCCATGATCTCTATGGCACAGAACCCCCCCCGTACCGTCTGCCCCGGCATCACGGCGCTGCTCCAGCCGGCCACCTCTCTGTTTCCGACCCGGGCGGGGCGCCCTCTGATGGCCCAGGCTTTGCGTCCCTACCACACTGCCATCAGTGGAGAAAGGACTACTGGGGCGTGGCCGATGGGGAAAGTTTTTTCCTGTGGGGGGCGACAGAGAGAGGCAGGATTTGCTATTCATTTGAAACAACAAAGCTAGTAGTACAGGTAAAGCACAGAAGCACTGGACTGTAGATACGAGCCGCTTTAATTTAACAGCCATATCAAACTCATCCGTTAATTAAGCATGAAGGAAACCGCAGATCTCCGGCCCAATCGGATTCAAGCATTCTGGAGAGAGGTCAAGAAAAAGCATGTCAGCCACTCATAGGTGTGAAGAGAGCTCAGCACCCCTCATCCGCAGAAGGGAAAGGCAGAGCAGGGTCGGTGACGGGCGTGTCACCGAGCACAGAGCCACTTGCACGAGCATCATGCATGCTCAGAGACAGCTGCAGGTCCCCTGGAGAGAGGGGTGGAGAGCAGGAGGAATGGAGGGGGGGGGAGGGCTCCGAGGAGTCGCAGGGCCACCTGCCCCCGGACCGACCTCTCTTAGACAGACTGGTGCCGTCACAGCGGTAGCCTGCCTTGTCGGCGGCTGCTACCAGCGCCCGGGCGAAGCTGGCGTGGGTGAAGATGGAGCCGTCGGAGGAGCTGCCAGCGCTGGACCTGTGGCTGGAGAAGTTACGCTCGTCCTCAGAGGCCGAGCCCCAGCCATTCACCATGGAGCCTGAGGGACACACGGCCATGAGCGCGGTGCGTGTGCGTGCACATGTGCGCATGTGTGTGAAGAGACCAGAGCATAGGGAAATGTCCTCTTTAAAAAGTCGATTCTGTGCTCACATTTGCACTAAACAGCCTTATTAAAAATAAAAAACACACAGTGCCAACACATGATGCCTATTAACAATTTTCGACTGTGTTTGAATTTACTGGGATTTAATTACAGATCGTGAATTGCATTAAATCAGGATTCGATGGGAAATCGGCTTACAGGTGGAAATGCAAATGGGATGTGTGATGCTCTGTTTGTGTTTCTGTGAGTGTGTGTGAAACAAGGCCTAATCTGACAACACTAAATAACAATATCCACTCTCAGCCATCCATTTCGAATCAAATAATTTACCCTCCTCTAGCACCGCGTTGCTGTGTGTAAAGCATTACTTGCCGGAACAAGAACAATTCATTACCCACCAGCCCGCTCTGCTCGTCTTTGCTCCTGAATGCAAAACCTTCAATAAAAACATTTTATTACAACTCAAAACCAACGAATTGGAAATGAATGCAAGCCTCCTTTAGACCAGGCAAGGTGTGTTAAGGAACTATTACGACAAATATCAAATAGCCAATATTAATTTTGGCAATAACATGGCAGGCTTTATTTCAGATCTGTATTCTCCTGACCATAAATCATGTCCGTGGTTCTACGCAGCCACTTATAGATTGGATGACTGATAAATCAATCAGGCTTTTCTGTGCCACAAATCAAAGCACATCAACTGTAATTTTGGCTGCAGATTCACTCCCCTTTCTGTGATTGGCCGATGCGTTTCCCCTATTTATACAGCTACACGGAGCTGGGAGGCTCATGTTCTCTGAAGCAGACCCTTTTCCACACAATCACACAAAAGCTGATACCAGTTTATTCATGTTGATAAGCTGGTATAACTTAAGCAGTGATGCAGTGTAGGAACGGACACTAATGCTGGACACCCCACGGAGAGGGCCTCTTTGATTAAGCGCGCTTTGGACTGCAAGGGCTTCTGGATCGATGCGTTCTGTAAACGTAATTAGGAGCGATATTAAGCTTCTGTAATTACAGTCTGGTGGATTAATTCAGGCTGCTGGAACATCACACTCACGCTGTTGCAGGCCTGACCTCTTGCCTTTCTAATCTTCCCCAATCACTCACAGATACAGTGAAGAACACCCCCGCATTGGATGTGTTGTGACGCTTCATGCCGATTACCTATTAGTGCAGGTATGAGCGCCTGAGTCCACTGCATATTCTAGTTGCTAAACCTTCAGGATAGAGCCACACAAGGTTCACCACATATATTTATCAAGAAAAATCCCAAATATGCCTTTATAATCCAGAAGTGCTTCTAGAAAGTACTAATAAGAATGTGTATGCACAGGGATTGCATGGAGATCCCTTGTACCACTGTACACTGTCATTCACAGCAGAAAGCAGGGATTCCCTCCCTGTTAAAAGGCCTGGCTAAAGTGAAGCAAATATCAGTGACACATATTTACATAGTGTTACTGACAAAGGTGCCGCAGCCCAGCACATTTATCACAAGTGGCATCTGCAAACAGCTGCTTTCAGGTAAAGAGTCACCACTTTACAGTGTTTCATAAACCAGAAAAAAGCATTTCATTGTGAGGTCATTTCATTGTGAGGTCATCACTAATATAGGCAATTTTTGAAATTGATCTGAGACATAAACTGCAATGTTCTACAATCCCCATGAGAATTGATACAGCTAATTTTATCATAATTACTGAACATTTCCTGTGGTCATTCCCCAATCAGTTAATGTGTTGTAACAAGTAGAAAACATGGCAGTCTCAGGTAGTCTAACTCTCGTGGGCAGGTAGTCTATCTCTTGTGGGCAGGTAGTCTATCTCTCGCGGGAAGGTAGTCTAACTGTCGTGGGCAGGTAGTCCAACTCTCGCGGGCAGGTAGTCTAACTGTTGCAGGCAGGTAGTCTAACTCTTGCTGCAGGTAGTCTAACTCTTGCGGGCAGGTAGTCTAACTCTCGCAGGGATCTCTTGCAGCAGGTAGTCTAACTCTCGCAGGGATCTCTTGCAACACTGTATTATTAAAGAGATTTCTAAACTATGACTGGAGATCTGGGGGGACCCATGCAAATATTTTAAGCATGTGGGTGCAAAAATGCATACATTTGAGATAATAAAAACATAGGTGATGCACTAATTTTTAAAATTCAATATAAAAGAAATTAATTGAAAGCTTATTGTATTTCCTCAGAAAAAATCAGCCAACAAAATCTGCTAATCTGCATAATAACACGACAGTCCTCAGAAATGACAGTGTTCATCTGGCTTCTGTGAGGCAAACAGCCTGGGATAACAGTGGCACCAGCCCAAACACACACAGACAGAGAAAGACAGAGAGAGACAGTCGCAGACACAGACACCCACACACACAAACACATCGGTTGTAATTATATCTTTGTTGGGGACTCATTCATTTCTAAGTGGAAAACACTAATCCCAACATGACAACCTTAACCCCTATCCAGTCCTAACCTTAACCATAAGTAATCAAGTAAAATATAAGATTTTTGCCATTTTTAGTTTTTTGATTGCATTTTAGGATATTTGGTCCCCACAAATGGTCCCCACAATGTCAAAACAACAGGTTTTTATCACATTTTGGGGGATATTACATTTGGTCCACACAATATAATATAAACATAATCCACACATACACATACACACACACGCAGATGCACACACACGGACGCGCACACACACACACAGACACACGGACACACACACACACACATGGGGCTCAGCAGGTTTTCCATCAGCAAAGGGGGCTGGTAGAACCATGCAGGATTGGGGGGAAAGGCTGAAAAAGGAGAGAGGAGGTCAGGAAAGAAAAAAGACAGAGAGATAGCTAGAGAGAGAGAGAGAGAGAGAGAGAGAGAGAGAGAGAGAGAGAGAGAGAGAGAGAGAGAGCTGGAGTGAAAGGGAGCGAGGCTAACACAGCAGGGAACCAGGGGTGACAGCCTGAATGCTGGCCAACAGAGGGCAGCAGTCACACCACAGGCTGCTACGTGGGGTGTGGGGCTTTCCTGGGGAGTTACAGAGACTGGTAATGGAATCGCTGCTGGGTTTGCAGCACGATTATCAGAAACATGCGGACAGTTCACTAAATGTCTGCAGCTGCATAAAGGCTATGGGGGGCATTATATTTGTGTGTTATTCTGAACCACCCCCCCCCCCCCCAAGGCCATGCAGTAAAAGGGAGCTGACAGCCTTCAAGGAGACCTTCATAAACACACACACACACACACACACACACACAAAGGAATGTCTGAGAATAGATTCTTTCATTAGCAAACTAATAGAAATAAATCCCAGACTAACTGAACAAGCTGTGAGAGCGAAAGAAAGAGTTTGTTCCATGTATCTTATCGGCATAAACAAAGGCAGGCATGAATGAGATGCCCAAGCACTGGGGAGTCACGGAGAAGACACTGGGGAGCAGAGGGAGGACATGAAGGTGTCTTCGGGATCAAAGAGACCCCAGGAGCCTTTACACCTCCCGCAAGACATGGTGTCATCACAGAAAACTGAATCCATGCTCTCTAACCTCATGCTTAAGAATCCCTTAAACTCCCTGCAAAGTCAAAAGCAAAAACGAACTGGGAACAGCCACCGCCGCTTCCGGAAAATTCTGCACCTCCGGTTCCAAAACCTGTTATTGCGATCCAGGCCCATAAATCACCCCACAGCGCCAGCGCTAAAACTGATTTATCCTGATGGGCTCTCATCTGCATATCGTTAAGCACAGGAATCATTTTCCTTGACGAGCGGGCGTCTCCACCTGCTGTCGGCACGCGTGACCTCACTCCCTGCTGCTGTTTAAGGGGATAAAATCAGCCAGAGCGCCACCTCAGCCCAAAGAGGCACTGATAGCACTCGCATATTAAACACATCCATCATACCCTAGACAGGAAGTGCTACTCCCTATGTGGGGAAATCCTGCGACCTCACTCTTAAAATTGCGTTGTACTATGCATTAAATGGTAATAGGCAATATACTGTGTGTCAGCGCTGTGGAATATAACAGAAATGTGGAAAGAAATATATTCAGCGAAATATTTTTTGGTGTTTTTGTATTTGTGTGTTTGCATCTTTAAATGGAGTCTACAGTCTATTTGATCGGGTGTTTTTGATCCTGTGTATGAATACGATTAAATGTGAAAAAGGGCCCATTTTAAACTCTCTAAAGCTGAGAAAATCCAGGCCACCAACCCCCCCCCCCCCCCCACCCCTCCAGCAGCTCCAGTGGCATAAAATGGCGGAGAAGATGGATCTGTGGTGAGTCCCCCACACCCCCTGACACTCAGGCCCCCACCATGAGCAGCCGGTGCTGGGCCGGTCCTGTCAAGCTGGTGCGGGGAGGGGGGGACTGGGGCAGCGATAAGGAGAAATAGTGCCATCTTCAGAGTAATGCGCCGCGTCGGCGATGCTGCAGATTACAGGGCTGCTGCTTCTTTATATTCGTCTAAATATATCAGCGGGGGCCTGTGTCAGGCCCAGCAAGGCTGCCGCTCCATCATCCAGAGCAAAACCTCCTCCCAGCCTCTGCCAAGGCCTCCAGACAGACCTCACGTCCCGGTCCCAGAGGGGACACTGACGCCGTGGAGGCTGCGGGGGGGGGGCACCACATGCAGTGAAGGGGAGACAGCGGCTAAGTCCAGGAACTTCAACTGGCGTATTGTTTACGACTGGTGCTCCAGTTACGGCAAACCAGGCTTCAGGAACCAATGTTACATTTACAGGCGCGATCGGGCTTTAGGGCCGTGCTCATGGCCCATTAAAGTCACCCAGGCAAGGAATTTGAACCAGTGACCTTCTGATCCCAGGCGCAGGGTCCCAACTCGCAGAAGCACACGCCACCCTAATAGATATTGTATGCAAAACCTAGGCTATGCATTTGGCCCCTTTCACCACCTAAAATGTACATTTTCCTGCCTGTTAAGTCAACAGCATAATCCTTCCTTAGGCATAAAAATAAAACAGGCCACATCCCCGACTTGGTGGCGAGTTGTCTTAGGGGTGACCTCGCCTCGAGCCCGAGCAGCGCCGTGTGGCTGTAAGCGGTGCCGTCATATTCCCGTCCTGTCCTGGGGGCCCCTGGCTCAGTGCAGCAGGTTCCCCAGCACCCTAATCAGCGTACAACAGGCAGCAGACACACAGAACTGTCCTATCTCACTTTGCAGTGATTATTATAATTCCTCTGAGTTTGTCAAAAATAAAAAGCAGCCAAAAATTTGATCGAAATACATCCATCTTCAGGTGTGCAGCAAATTATTACACGCGTTATTGACAATAAGCTGTGCTTTCCTGACACGGAATTACAACCCTGCATTAGCAATCCTCCCGTCCACAGGCTAAACAAAGCAGCTTTGCGTGATTAATAAAAAAACATACTTACCATACTTACTGGACCTTCATTTGACAGGCAGTTTGATAGTATTATGAAAACAGCTATTGAGTTACTTCTTTCCGTTCCTTAATGTGCTATGTATTTTCTTCTACAACTCATAAAACATTATAAATAAAAACTAGAAGCTATTGGAGACACTGATATGTTGTCACTGATAAATTGCCCTTTGAGTAGAACATGAAAGCCTGTGCTGATGTAATGATGAGGTTAATGTGATTGTGTATTAATTTTCAGTACTAGCTTGTCAGTTGTGCTTATAAAGACTGATGGCAAGAAAAAGGGAAAAGGAATAGAAAAATATAAATATGTAGAACTGTGCTTAACAGAGCAGGGCATATACGTACGACAGTGTAAGAGCCCAATAAGGGAGCAGGCCACATGTGTATGAGTGTGTAAGGGCCCAATGAGGGAGCAGGACACACATGTATGAGTGTGTAAGGGCCCAATGAGGGAGCAGGCCACATATGTATGAGTGTGTAAGGGCCCAATGAGGGAGCAGGACTCATACAGTATGTATACTTATATCTTACAGCAGGGGTGGTCAATCTTATCCGCAAGGGCCGTGTGTATGCAGGTTTCCGGGATAACCTGTAGGTCAGCTGTTCAAACCCAAATGTGAGGACTCTTCAGTCCATCAGTCCTCTAATTAGTGACCAAATTAGGGAGCTGCAATGAAAACCCACACACACACCGGCCCTTTGCGGATACGATAAGTCACCCCTGCCTTACAGTCAAGCAGGAGCAGATGTGTTTAACTGTCTGATGACAGCAGCTTAAGGACTCACCCGTCACAGAGCTCTCCAGGTTATCCATGCTGGATCCAGGTGTATGCTCCATGCCATGCAGTGGTCGTGAGATCTCGTAGCCTTCATCATCCTCCTCCTCATCATCATCCTCTTCATCATCATCCGGTATGTCAGTTTCCAAATCGGACACCAAGCTGCTGGACACGTAGCCAACCGGGGGGGCGGGTGCCTGCGGTGGGAGAGGACCCCCTTGCATGTGCCTGTGACAAGAGCAAAGGACGTAAATGAACCCCCATCGAATCTGCTAGAGGAACAGCAGGCCTCCCCCAAGGAGAGTCCCACTGACTCTGATCTGGATTGACTGAAGGCATATGGATAACTTCACCACTTCACTTAGCACCCTAGTGTGTTTGCATGGAAGGGGCGGGGCTTAAGGAACGGAAGGACCAGTGAGCAATGAGTGAGGCAAGGGTTTGTACACAGGGTTTGTAAGCCGGGACAATCCCGCTAATTTTGCAGTGGTACATCTCTGCATGGCAGCATAATGAGCCTGTGACTGGTGCAATGGGATGCAGAGGGCGTCGGCCAGTGGGGCTGTCCGTCACCCACCAGTCCATCACGGTGCTGGCAGCCTGCGGCGAGGCCTGTGGCAGGGCCCGCATGTAATTACCGGCTCTTTCCTGTTGTCAAAACCGTACTCGCGCCGACCCAGTGATTATAGGGTAAGACGGCAGCCCCCGCCTGACGGGGCCTCCGCTTTCCCCTCTGTAATGCAATGAACGCATGCTTCTGTCTCGCTCTGGATGACAGGATGAAACACGGCCTTTATTTGCCTTGCATGAATGCTGCAGAAATTGATTGCGCAAAATTGAACGTGTGGAACAGGCACGGGTGTGCAGACCTTGCAGATGGGCGAATGCGTGTGTGTATTTTGGGTATGGATCGGTTTTGAGTGTGCTGATACCTTCGAAGTATTTGAACCTGCCTTCAAACATGCCTGCAATCATTCATCAGTGCAGGACCGAGCATGGTGGAGCTCAGACATGACAGCTCTGCATTCCGTTTGACCTCTAACTGGACTCATACGACCTTTGACCCTGGGAATCCCTGTTGACCTCTCACCAGGTCTGTTTGGACATGTCTAGCTGGTAGGCCCGTGTCAACTCGTCCAGGTGTGCCTGCAGCATAGGTTGCATCTCTTCGCGGGGGGACGGCGTGAGGGTTGCGGTGGACTGCTGCCCGAAAGACACCGCTGCAGGGGAAGAGGCCACGCCCCTGATGGGCGGAGTCGGCACACGCTCCTCCTCCTCCAACTCATCCTCGAGACCTTGATGCAGGTAGGTTTGAATGGGCACCTGTGCACCCCAGCCATCGCTCTCATACCTGGGGCAGACCAACCGGGAAACTCATCATTACACACGTTACCTAGTTTAACAAAAACTCTTTTTACAAGCTATTCTGCCATTGTTAAGGGACACTTTACAGGGGCTAACATTTTAGTGGTATCTTCTGTAGTCAAGGAAAAAAAAAGTCAGGTTCACAACCCATAACCAAGCTTACACCCTTTGAAATAATAACAGCCATAAAGAAAATGTTCATTAAAAGAATTTGTCAGCATACACCTCGCAGGACTTAACAGTTTTAATCTGCTGCCAATAAGAGGGTGTGAAGATTTACAGGGCTGAGGGATTCTCATTTGCCAGATAGCCTATTAAGCCCAATGACTTTCTGAGATGAGAATTAATGGCAGTGGAGCGCCAGGAAGCAAACTTGGCAACAATTCAAGAGGCTGCTTCCGGGGGCAAGTTTCAGCCTGCAGCTCCCTGGCTCCTGGACTGGCGTGAATGGCCTGTGAGAGCCTGAGGTTCGACACCTCTGCAGGCCAGGGTGGCGCTCTCCTATAGCCCTTAGAG
This sequence comes from Stomatorhinus ivindoensis, assembly GCA_019775895.2. Lineage (NCBI taxonomy): Eukaryota > Metazoa > Chordata > Actinopteri > Osteoglossiformes > Mormyridae > Stomatorhinus > Stomatorhinus ivindoensis. Next base: position 15,413,779 of record JABFEB020000036.1, on the reverse strand, counting down.
GGAGACCTGTTCCTAATCAGCATAAATTCAGCAATTGCAGAGGAAAATAAGGGTTCTTCTTAGTTGCTCTTAGCCTGTGTCTGTAGCATCAAATCCCCATGAGATTGTACTACCTTAGCAGTTTTCAACCACTAATGACTTGAAGCAGTTTGGAAGTCTTCTTTAGATCAGTGTTTGCTCCCAGGGAGCAAAAACGTGGACTGTCTGTGGGTCCCCGAGGACTGGATTGGGAAACATTGCTTTAGATGAATAACCTTCATCTGTCTACCTGGCTTCCTCAAGAAACTTCTCCTCAGGCTTCTTCTGCATGCAGCTATGCAGTTACACTGCAGGAATATGGACACCATGTGCAGGAACTGCCATGGCCTTTAATGTATACTACATGCAAGGCACAGCAATTAGAGACAATCTCCATTAGCCTGGGCATCCTGGGGCATCTGGACTGGGCTGTCCGGTTGCCCTGCTTTGTAGTTCCCTACATTTGGTTTGCATCTGTTCAACATCCTGGCTACAGGTGAGCAAAGGCGTGTAATGGGCCATGTACGCCACACCTACGCAGAACAGTTACAGTCAGTTACAGTTTCTTTCTGGGGCATCTGGCTGGATCATTTCCAGACAGGTATTTTGGCTTGAGTTTTCCTCGCATAATTTCCATACGTGTTGGTAGTCCGTGATCCGTGGGTAGACCTACCCTCCACCCTCGTGGGGATCATTGGGGTAGCTGTCCACTTCAGTGCCAGGGAGCGGGTGCACGGGAGGTGGAGGCAGGGGTACGTTGGCCCAGCTCGACCCATTGGCCTTGGAGGTCTTGGTGCTGCTCTTTGTCTTCTTCTTTTTCCCACCCTTCCCACCTGCACAAGGATGAGGAGATGAGGGAGATCTGAGATCTGCACCCTTACAAACAAGCTGCAATTTATCAGCCACATGCCTAGAGATACCTTGGCAAAAACCCAGAATTTTGCGTATGACTCCACTGTTCACCATCACTCAGTGTAAAACAGCATACATACAGGTGCAATGAGCCCCCTAATTGTGACCAGAGTAACCTAAGACCCCCAAACCTTAAAGGAGTCAGATATAATGTCACCTTCTGTTCCGGTTAATTTCCTCAAAGACCAATCAAAGGTGAGGTGCAGGGGAAGAGAGGCCAAAACAGATAAGCTGGGAAGCAGGGAGCACTTCTGAGTCCCGCCGCCTCCTCATCCTGCCATCGCTCTCTGTCTGCGCTACTGTACTGTAATGAATGAGCTTTGCACCTTTGCTGTAGCCCTAATAGGATTCAGTTGGAATCCATTACAGCTCCATCTCTGTTATTACACAGGGGTCCCTATTACCCGCTTCCGTCTGTATCTCGTTTCAGACGGGATCCACGGGCAGCACATCCATCATGATGTGGCCGTCAGCGGGGACACGCCTCTGTTTGCTTGCTTGTTTCCCTTTTGATGACCGTGCTGGTCCCTTTTGACTCCATTTGGCGCGGTGACCCCTGACCCCCAGATCGCTCCGTTATCTCCCTCGCCAGCCTTCACTGACCGCGGCCTCGCACTCCTCCTGATGAGGTAGAATATTCACATTGCTGCTGTCATCAATTTTCCTGCCTGTCTAGCCTGGGGTGGTAGGCAAGTGGATAGAAGGCTTGGGGTGGTGGTGGGGTGGGGGGGGGTTTGTGGCTCGTATCAGGAGTATGGGGCTGTCTGATGAAGCAACTGGCCAAGCTTGTGGCACACACCCCAGACAGAACTGAGGGAGGGGGTGACACTTTCCCTGATAGCAGGCTGCCCATAGCAGACCTGACAAACTCAGTGTAGGCCAACCCCCCCCCAGTGTGAAAACCGGGCACAGAGAGTCAGCCAGACACACAGCCTAGCACTAACGCCCCAGTGAGTCTCCTTTGTGTCTTCTCACATGTGTGCACTGTGGCTGCCAAGTCCTTCCTGTTAGAACGGCTATAGCAGTGTGGGAAGCGCCAATATGAAGCATTGTGCGTTTTACAGTTACACACAAAGACCCTGGAAACACTAATACAGCTAAACACGACTCAATAATGTGAATGTCTGAACTCTACCTTGAAACATTCATTAATCTCTTAAGCATAAAATTAAAGTCAAACACATTACCAGAAATTAACTAACACGTAGCATTTACTTTATTCCACTAGACTCTTGCTAACATATCAAGCAGATGTGATCCTTCAAATCTACCACCGGATTCTTTCACATCTTTTCATAACCACCTGCTATTAAAGCATAGCAGACTATAGAAAATAATAATAAATAATAATAAAGAAAGCTAATCTGTAAACACAGCAAGAGCAGCTTATATAACCGACATCCCAGCAATGGGGAGCATGTAGCCCATCGCCACTTGCAGGCCATGGGTCACGCTCTTTGGTGAACCTGTATGTATTTTCCTTTGAGTATATTCTACAGAGCAGAGATCCATCTGAGAGATGTATGGCCACAGAGCCTTGAGGGATTGTTTCCGTTTCAAGGAGAAAGACAGAGGTCTGGAGCAGGAACATCTGCTTTTGCCTGGGATGGGGGTGTCAGGACATGACAAATGCACAAAGCCACCAATAAAAGCCACACCAGGCTTAGGGGACGCGCCAGCGCCAGTGTAAACGCAGTCAGAGAGTAATCGGGGTGTCCTAATCGTTTCTCCAGGCAACGCTTGACTTTCCAACAAATGACGTTGAAGGTGTGGGCGCTCGATCACGAGCCTGGGCTATCAGGCCTATCGCTGGAGACCATATTGGGGGGGGGGCAGGTGTCAGCTCTGTAAAAGAGGCCCAGCCGAAATTACAGGAGCCCCACGGGCACCAAATTCAACCCAGCACCTGAGAGCATCTCAGATCTCTTTCCCTGCCTGTCTTCCTGACATGTGCTGGGCTTCTCTTCAAGGAAAATGTGGCCCATCAAGACAGGGGTAGCAACTGATATTTTTACACTGGGCGAGGGCATTCAAAGTGCTTAAATGTGGAGGTGAAGAGATTCTGTTTTTATTGGCAAGTGTAGCATGGAAAACCTGCTGTCCGCAAGGCCTCCTGCTGAGAGCTGACTGGATGGTAGGCAGTGGCTCTGGGATAGAGGCTGAGTCTCGCCAACTGCTCCCTCACATGCGGTTCTGTTCAATATAGCACAGCTTTCTCTGTTCTTTCGGTTAGTACAGACTAAGCTTCCTCATTACAAGGCTGTCATCACGCCCGTTCTTTTTACAGACTAATCTCTTTCGTTCTGTCATCGCCTTGGCTTCGTGCCTTTTCCCATTTTTAAGAGGGCGGCCCGTTTTAGCCAGCTAAGCAGTATCTAAGTGTCTGTGTCTGTCCCTGACTTTCATGCCATTGAATAGAGCCCAAGCTTTTCCACCACTTTCATGCTGGGACTGGGCATTCGTGGTATGGCGGAGTGTGGAGGTACTGGGAAAAAAACCCTGTGCGATAGTGTCATAGCTAAATGAACAAGAGAAAAATAATGAGCATTTTATTCTACGTAAGAGCTGCAGTAGGCACTGTCCTTCACTAGTCAGGACCAGAAAGCATTTCAGCTGAGGCACATTTGTTTTCTTAACAAACACATAAAAAAAGACTTATCGAGAATAATCCATTAATTCTCTGATTGATTCAATCCATAAAGCAGTGGTCCCTGGAACCCGCTGGCAATGTGATTCTGACCCTGTGACTGGGGGGTCGTACCATTCCCTGTCGCGTGCCGGTTTAGGGAGAGGCCCGGCCAAGTGGGCTGTAACTACATTAAAGAATAAGGGGGGGGGGGCTTAGTGTCCTATAAATGACATTGTAATCCTCACTATACAAGTTTTATTGAAGCTGGTAACCATTAGACTGGGGCGGGGGGTCTCTTCTTTCCGTCACTTTGCCCAGCCAAGCATACTAAGATGCTCCAGTAACAGTACCTCTGAGACTAAAGCCCAGTCACCCCCACCCCTCAGCCTACGCTACCCCCATCCCCCTGTTGGGGGGGGGGGGGGGGGGGGTACAATACAAATGCAATACAATAAAATGGCAATCTAGCTCATGAGTACAGATCTATATTGTCATGACAAATACTATTCATAAAATGTAATCAAATAAAAATCTTTATATTTTATAACTTCCTGAGGTTTGGGCTCCATTTGACCTCTCTGCTGCAGGCATCAGGGGAAATGTCAATTTCTTTAAAATTTGTTACTTAAACAAAGTTATTCCTGACTTTTAAAATTTAAAGGGTACATTGCCTGATCAAACTGCCCCACCCAGCCCAGAATCCTATAACCAGGAAAAAAATCTCGACTGAATTCCTTAGAGCTCCTCTGATCCAGGCAGAGAAACTGTACCATACGAAGGCCAGTCTGGCCAGAAAAATGAAATGAAACAGGTCATTACGCTAGCGAAAAAAAAGCAACGCTGGAGTATGCTTCAGGAAAAGCAGCAGGGGGAGCGGCCACTTTGGGGCGATAGCAATCGCAGAAAATGGCTAAATGTGACAGCGGTAGGACACTGGGCAGGTGCACAACGTGCAACAGGTGTGTATGCAGGTGTGTATGCAGGTGTGTATGCAGGTGTGCATGCAGGTGTGTATGCAGGTGTGTATGCAGTGAGGGCAGCT
>JABFEB020000036.1:15381594-15392533 GCA_019775895.2 Stomatorhinus ivindoensis | reverse complement strand
AACGTCTAATCGCTGCTTTAAATGTAACGCCTAATCGCTGCTTTAAATGTAACGTCTAATCGCTGCTTTAAATGTAACGCCTAATCGCTGCTTTAAATGTAACGCCTAATCGCTGCTTTAAATGTAACGTCTAATCGCTGCTTTAAATGTAACGTCTAATCGCTGCTTTAAATGTAACGCCTAATCGCTGCTTTAAATGTAACGTCTAATCGCTGCTTTAAATGTAAAGTGTAATCGCTGCTTTAAATGTAACGTCTAATCGCTGCTTTAAATGTAACGTGTAATCGCTGCTTTAAATGTAACGCCTGAAGGCGAAGCTTTAATGCCCAAACATTGGCACTTTCTATCAGTTGCTTCCTTCCTATCAAATATCTTAGTATTGTAATTAATTTTTTCGCAGCTAGTATGATAAGTTTTCTGTTAATTCGACTAAACTGATTCTTATCTTTTTGACAGTTTGGCTGGAAATGTTATTATCCTTATCATGAGAATCAAATTAAATCTACATTTAAATGCACTACCAATCCATTTTTATTGTTATTTTCCAGTTTTAGAGTTGCCATTCTGCCAAATTACTACCCTGCTGGCCAGACCCCCCCCACTCAAATTCTCACCTATGATGATTGGTTGGGGCTCGCTCTTGGCCCCAACCCCAGCACTGGTGCTGGCTGCCACCTCCACCCGGTACAGCACCCCAGCCTGCAGCCCCCCCACCACCACAGAGCGGATGGCGGCATCCACGGTCTTGTTCACGTGGAAGCGGGTCTCATTACCCAGGCACCAAATCTAAACGTGTGGAGGGTGGAAGAGACAGAGAGAAAGAGAGAGATGATCCGTAAGGTTTTATAGATCTGCCCCATGAAGGCTGCTTATATCTTAAAAACATAATAAATATTGTAAACAGGAGGAGACTATTCATCAGAATATACATGTTGGCAGAATTTGTACTTTTTAAAATGACTTCAGATGATGGAGAGCCACGCCTGTGCACTTGCTCTGATATATACTGCTTTCCGACTAATTAGTGGCCTTCTGTTCCCAAATCGCTGGGGAATGCAGACGTCAGGGATGACGGCGCATGCTGCCTACCTTGTACTCTTGGATGATGCCGTTCTGGTGGTCCACGGGCGGGGGATCCCAGGAGATGCTAATAGAAGTGCTGTTCTGGTTCCCCACGGTCAGGACGGTCACCTGCTGCGGGGGTGCGCTGGGAGCTGGGCCGGGGAACAGCAGCTGACATATCACCCGGTGAAACTGGCCAGACGTGCTTCCCGAGTGTCGGCCTCGTTAAAAAACTCTTGCATGCAAAATAAAGCACTATTTTTACTGGAGGAGAGATGGGCTGGGCTCTCCATGAGAGTAGGCAAGGCTGTTCATCCTTAAAAGCAGGCACAGGACGGGAGAAGGGCAGGCCGACATGGATGTAAAGGCGCTTGTTCCTACGTAATCGGGATCGCTCAGTTAGATGGTGCGATAAGGAGGGGCAGGATGCTGAGAAGTGACGGGGTCACTTTAGGCTGGGTTACGGAGTCAGGCATGGTGAAGGATAGTCACATCGCCGTGGCGAGCCTCCGGACAGGATGCCCACACGTAGGCGAGCAGGACGGGCAGGAACACTCGCCCACTGGAGCATGAACTGGTGGTTGCGGGGCCGACTCAGGAATGAAACGTTTAAAAACATTTTCTCATTTCCACAAGCCCTGAGCTGCGGAGCCATGCTACAGCAGAGTGCTGACAGGTCAATTACTCCAAGCCCCCCTCCCAATCTGCCCCCCCCAACCCCTCCAAAAAAAAGAAGATGTGAGCACAGCTCGGAATCTCCTCATCTCTCACCTCATGCACCCCCCCCCCCGAGAAAGGCCTTGGCAGCAGAAGATGAATGACCTCCGTGCCGTAATAAATGTTTGCATTCTTTAAAAAAAGCAGCAGGGGTTTCGCTCTTGGCTGTGCTCACTGGCAGAGAATAGACATGGGTACAGCAGGTGGCCCCCCCCTTCCTAAAGGGGGAGCGACCCAGCCACTGCAAACACACACAGATATCAAGAGGGTGGGGGTGAATCGCACCTGAGTGCATGTACCAGCAAAACCGCTAGCCTTGCGATGTATGCCTGGGGGGCATTATGGATTTTTACCACAACTGTACATATGATAAAAGACAGTGACACCAGAGGGGCGGGCACAAGCTGCTGATTGGTCACAGGCCGAGCACATCTGACGTCCCTATACGAAGGTTCCAGAAAACCAGGTTTGTACGATATAGAAATGCACTACAGAAAGGACTTTGCTGTTGCTCCACACGGTGCCCATATGCCCATTATTGGCACGGCTGCCACTGTTCATTTAAAGTGACCTGCACTTTCCATTCATGGACAATGGCAACTTTCACGTGAGCAAGCTAGAATCATCAGGAGTTATGGTGCAGTGACAGAGAGCGCTTTCCCCCTGCTGGCCAGTAAGAGCACTGCAAGGTGACAGAGATGCCTTAACATTCGCGCTCAGAAGTACATGCACTGCCATTACCCTCCCAGGGGGGGACACAGGAATCTTAATCACTTTGATTTCAATCGCTCCCCCTCTTAGTCAGCAGGTGCCAAAGCACCCCGTCCCCTAGAATCTTCTGATCCGTCTGCAGGGAGGGGCTCATCCCAAACTGAGCTGTGCACACACACACTACACTGGCTGCTCTCTGAGGTCGGGGCTAAATGCATCTTTGTGGCAGCACACAGTAAATCTGCATTATTAAAATCCTGACACGATGTTCATGCTGTAATTGGTTTTGTTTCTGCCACCTTATCTCCTTCGGCGCATAAAAATACGGTGATTTACACGCATTCATTGGCTGTGTATCTCAGGCGCGCTTCTGCATTCGCATTGTCCTGCGCGCCGGAGCGCGATTTCCGCTGGAGGGGGCAGCTAGGCGGAGAGCGGGCGGCAGGGAAAGCGGCGACACGCTCATTTTGTTCATTTACTTTATCTTTTAAGAAAGGAACCTTCTTCTGTGTTTCGAGGTTTGTCTGACTCTGGGGGGGGAGGGGGTCCCTGGTTTTTGGCACAGCGTGAACACGGACAGCATCCAGATACGAGCAGCCTGCAGGTCACCCGGGTGTCTGCCAAAGGCGCATGCTGAGGCAGGGACACTCGCAGACGATGCAGCTGAACAAGGGGGTCTGTCACCCTGCTCTACAGCTGCTCTGCACCTGCACCCTGCTCTACAGCTGCGCTGCACCTGCACCCTGCTCTACAGCCAGAATCAGGACACCTGAAAAAGCGAGTGTGTGTCCTGGTGCGTCTCCTCACATGTGAGAGATTATATCCATCCATCCATCCATCCAGCCGCTCAGCTCAGTGAATTGCCCTCATTCCTAGTCCGTGTGCAATAGCTGTTATTAACCATCACTGTCTTTGGATAAACTGGTAGCATTTATTGGTCCCACAGCCAATCCGAATTTTGCAGGGGATTAACGAGGCAGGCATGAATGACATCACAACCGTTAAGTTAGAGGACACAAACAGAGCAAATATGGGAATGCAAACTCAGTATTTCACCATTGTGCCTGGAAATTTAGAATACCTAGACTATTTACACAGCAATGTAATAGCTCACATTCCTTATAAACTTTATTCAACGATTGCATTGCATTACGTCAAGCCAGGCTGAACTTAAAACAAAGTAACATTTCATAAACTGACATAAGTAGTGAGTAGTTACAGTTTTCACAGAAACATTGTTTGCTGCACTGTTTGGTGACTATCCTTAGATTGATGACTCATGCTTAAGATCGAAAACAACAAGACAAGAGCAGCAGAGGACAGATCACCTGTGTGTCAGGGTCTGTAAGATGCAATGCCTGTCCCCTCTGAGACGTGCGGGTCCCGGGTGTCCCCTTACCTTCTTCGGAGGTGCGGGCGCTCCTAGACTCGCTGTCCGTGCCTTGGAACTCGTTGAAAAAGGGCCGCACCTTGATCTCGTACATGATGCCCTTCTTGAGGGATGAGAGCACCACACTGCGCTCGGATGGCACCTTCACGTCCTGACTCTGCCAGATGCCAGGCACAGATACACCAGACATCTGCCGGTAGAGCACCCTGTAGCCCTGGATAAACTGGGACTGGCGGTCCACCTGCCGGGGGGGGGGGGGGGCAGAGAGGGCAAATATGAGATTAGCTCAGGCTCAATGGGATGACTGGTGGGAGATGGTTATAGGACATCAGGAAAAGCAAGAAGTAAAAGCTTTTCTGGAGAAAGGACCAGGAGAAAGACCTACAGTCTGAGTTAAAGCAGAGCACCAGGAGAAAGACCTACAGTCTGAGCTAAAGCAGAGCACCAGGAGAAAGACCTACAGTCTGAGCCAAAGCAGAGCATCAGGAGAAAGTCCTACAGTCTGAGCCAAAGCAGAGCACCAGGAGAAAGACCTACAGTGTGAGGCAAAGCAGAGCATCAGGAGAAAGACCTACAGTCTGAGCTAAACCAGAGCACCAGGAGAAAGACCTACAGTCTGAGGCAAAGCAGAGCATCAGGAGAAAGACCTAGAGTCTGAGCCAAAGCAGAGCATCAGGCGAAAGTCCTACAGTCTGAGCCAAAGCAGAGCACCAGGAGAAAGACCTACAGTCTGAGCCAGAGCAGACTACCAGTAGAAAGATCTACAGTCTGAGCCAAAGCAGAGCATCAGGAGAAAGTCCTACAGTCTTAGCCAAAGCAGAGCACCAGGAGAAAGACCTACAGTCTGAGCCAAAGCAGAGCACCAGGAGAAAGATCTACAGTGTGAGGCAAAGCAGAGAATCAGGAGAAAGACCTACATTCTGAGCTAAAGCAGAGCACCAGGAGAAAGTCCTACAGTCTGAGCCAAAGCAGAGCACCAGGAGAAAGACCTACAGTCTGAGCCAAAGCAGAGCACCAGGAGAAAAGGCTGAGAAATCAGATAGAATAAGTCTGTGACAATTAAAGGGAGCGAGTGAAGCTAATAAGCAAACGAGTTTGACACCATTGAGGCAGAAAGGCAAAGAATGCGAGATTCCCAAGAAGCAGCGAGCCCAGGAAGCAACGAGCCCAGGAAGCAGCGAGCCCAGGAAGAGGGCCATTGGCTTGCAAAGAAAATATTTCAGTTTTGTTTCCTCTGCCTCCACATAAGCAGCAGCCATTACACCTCCCCCAATCCCAACCCCCCCCCCCCCACCAACAGCCCTGGCTATCAGGCGGGGCACCATGAGACTGACCCTCATCGGATCCCTCGCCCCCATCCCATAAAAGCTAGCAAACATGACCATTAAGCACATGGAAACTCATGCAGTGTTAAAGACACCCTCGGCGGTGATCTGAGCCGCACCCAACCGGACCTGCCCCCCCACGGGTGCGAGAAGGGGCCGGAAATGCAAAGCAGTCTGGCACAAGCTGCCCTGCCCGTGGGCCGGTGAGACCCCCCCCTTCCATTCACGAGGCTGGGTCGCCTTCCAGAGGAAAACTCTAATTTATTCATGGAGGGGAGGGAATAACTCACAATAATGGCTTGTTAACAGTGGGAAAAGGATGTGGGGCTTTTAGGGAGGATATTAAACAGCTGTTTGTGTCGGGGGCGTCAGAGTAAATCAACAGAATGGTTTCTCAGGTTCGTGTTTAATTTTCCTTTATCGAATGATTCTGGAGCAGAAATGCTTTGGGGACATTTCACCTACTGAAATATCCGTGATGGAAAAGGCCCCCCCAGGTAAATCATAAACGGGGAAAAGGGCTGACGACTGTGCATTTCACTGCACAGCATGAAATCATCCAAGAATTACAGCAGTGCTGTTTCCCAGCCAACAGCTAACGTCCTCCATTCCTCAGTTAACAGCAGACCCATTATTACAAAGAGCCCAGGCATTCGTTGGATCTTACCTCTGCAGGAGTGTAGGCATGTTGCTTAAAACACTGTTACAGCACCATTCTGCTACCAAAGGCTACTAGAGATAGTTAAATGGAGAAGAGGAGGTTAGAGAGCTTCCCGAATTAGGCTTCATGGGGCATTTTTAGGATGCCAAGTGATTAACAGGCACCAAAGATATTTTTCAGTCCCCACAAGGGAAAACCTAAATTTATAAAAATCTCTGAGTGCAATAAAAAAACTAAAAAAATACCAAAAGTCTCAGATTTTAATTGGTTACTAATGGATAAGGTTGGGGCTGGGTAGTGTCTGTGTGTGTGCGTGTGTGTGTGTTTCTGTATGTGTGTGTCTGTGTGTGTGTGTGCATGTGTGTTTGTGTGTGTGTGTTTAGGTGTGTGTGTGTATGTGAGTGTGTGTCTGTGTGTGTGTCTGTGTGCGTGTCTGCGTGTGTGTGTGTGTGTATGTGAGTGTGTGTGTGTGTGTGTGTCTGTGTGTGCGCACATGCCAGGTCAGCATGGTAACACAAACACTGTGCCAAAAATACCCATCAGGCTTGGGCCAAGTTGGAGGCTGACTGAGGCGCACGTACGCGGTGGGCCGAAAATGTATGATTAATTTCAATCTGTCTCCGTGCAAAACATTTGTCTTAATTTCGGCTACAACAACCGAAAATAAAAGATTAATAGACGTCCAGATGGCTCTGCATTCCCGGTCAGCGCACGCCGCAGCTGGTGGCAGGGACAGAAAGTGTGTGTGTGTGTGTGTGTGTGTGTGTGCTGTTTGATGTGCCTTTATTGAGTCACCGGTTAATACTTATCAAAGCAGTAAAGTCTTAATGTTCTGCTGTCTGTCATTTGTTCTTCCACAAACAGGACAAGCGAAAAGCCTAACGATCATCTGTCTGCCTTCAAAGCAGAGCTTCACTCCCTTCCTGCTCTGCACCAGCTACTCAGTTAAGCTCCTTGATTCAATCACACAGGAAACACGCGCCTTTCTTATGCTGACGCATGTTTTAGCTTGTTGTCTTTGCTAATTTTGTCAGCATCTATGAGACATTCACACAGACCATTCATTGCTCCACCTAACAACAAGGACAGGATCCAGGGCATTATTATCACGTATAATTGTAAGTCTACGTTCCAAAATAAACCCAAATTCTAGCACCCAGTCAGAGTTCCTATGATCAATTAGTGGAATGTTTTTCCATTAAGAGAAGATGGAAACACCCACCGTCTGCAACATTGTTAGAGGCTAAGAAGAGTGTCAGAATTAGCAGAAATCCAACTCTGGCAGCAGCCAATTACAGCAGCAGCTCGCTACTCACCGTCCATGTGACCTGGACGGTTGTGGGGCTGAGCACCATGGGGTTGTGCAGCCGTACGATGACTTCGCCCAGCTCCTTCTGCACGTGCCTGTGGTCCACACCTTGCGCAGGAGGGCTGATATCTGATGGGAGGAGGAAGGGTGTTTGAGTGCCATTTTCCCATTCCATCATGCAACATGTTTCACAACATTAATTCATGAGCGAAACCCCTCTACAATAATCACTGATGGGGTAGACAAGTTCATGAACTCCGCGAGCCCTATTCGAAAGTCGTCAAGGTACACATACACCCATATATCAAAATAATGTAATCATTCCTGCATTCAGCGTGGAAGCAGGCAGGGCCTATTTCATCTCAATAAAAGCGACGTTATCTGATGTAGAAGAAGTAATCAGAGAAAACCATGAAGGGCTGTAAGGAGGGTTCTCAGCGTGTCCGGGTTGACGTCAACGGAATGAGCACATCAGTTACTCGCTCCCCAAATGCTCAGCCAGAGGAGCTGTCTGAGGTTTGGGAGGGGTGGCGGGGGGTAAATGCGTGAATTTATTTGATATCCCATTTCCTCTCTCTCACACACATCTGTTTTTCAAATAAGGTCACATACACAGAGCTGCTGCTTTACATCCGAGTTAAAACAAAACGCAATCCAACAGACGCTGAAACAATTTAAACTAGAAAACGAAGCACATTATATGAGTTAATGAATTTTCAAATGAATAAAGACGCTATAAAAGAGCTAGCTACGCGTCTTAGCCTGCTAATGCAGCACGACAGTAAGAATGCATCCATCTTCCTGGAGTGCCACAGTCAATAATCATTTCTGTGCATCAACACAAGGTGTGTGTGCAAATGAAGAGGGATACTCAGTGATTTGAAGTGACTGGTACCCATTCTGGTCGCTTTCACCTCGCATTTATGCGGGACTTAAACACAGGCTTGAGGGAGAAGCATGGAGCTTATCGAATAAAGAGACTGAGGTCTGTACGTTACCTTAATCTAATCTACCTCTGTTTGGAGTCCGCCATTTCTTTCTCGTCCTCACCATTAACGGAGCAGGGACGACTCTAATTCAGTTATGGCCACAATGCAGTCATGCGTCTTTTACATAATTCCCTAACGGTTCTCTTAATGAGCTGGCAGACCAAATAAGGTCTGGAGGTCTGTCTCTACTGACTTTCTCTCCATGTATCGTCTCGATGGGCCAGCTTTACCGGAAGGGGAGGGTGACCCTGAGAAGGCCCGGGCGTATAGTGGCGGGACCCGAGCCGGGCAGGTGGCAAGGGGTACTGAGTAACATCTGGCAAGGATGCGAGACTGTGTGGCCCAGGAGAATTCCGCCTCCTGTCCCAGCTCATGTGTTCCGCTCTGTGCGTGGGATTAAGCACCAGAATGAAAGAGACGATTGCAGGGAGACACACTGAGCAGAGCGAGGAATTAGCCTGAAGGCAATCGTGTTTCCACGCTCGAGCATATTACCCCTCTCCCGTTTTACTGAGATTAATTATGCAGATCAGGCGTGCCATATTCTCACATTCGAGATGGGAACTTTCAATAAGATAGCAGGTGGTGGGAAATGAGGGAGATGTTATGACTGAAAGCACCTTGCAGGTTTGTCAGACTAACTGTATATGCCCCACCAGAGATAATGAGTATCGTATATGTTCTTCTCCTATCCTTCATATCATTATCATTCGAGATCATTATGAATCCTTATATTTACTTATTAGACCATGTTTATTACCCTGAGAGACAAAATTCATGTAATTCATCTCATCGTATTTCATTGGCTCTGTGGCAGTTGCTTAGATAGTAGAACTTGTCCCGGTAGATGTATAACTCTCAGACACGTCAGCTCTCTGCCCCGCTGACAGCCCCTTTACCTTGCGTGCGGACGGGCTCTGATATGGGGCTGGGGTCGCTCAGACCCTGACTGTTGACGGCCCGCACCATGAACAGATAGATGGTGTTGGGTCGGAGACCTTTGACCGTGTACTGCGTGCTCTTCACATGGTCGGCCACCGTCTGCCAGCTGTTGCTGACCGATTGACTGAGGAAGAAGGAGAGGAGAATAATTCACAGGAATTCTCTATTATATGCTGTCCTGCTCATGCGGGCTATAATGAGTCTAAGACCATTCCATGTGGAACTCAGTGCATTTTTGCCGCAGTTTGATGCAGTTCGAGACAAACGCTTGGGCTGTGGCGCCTCGCGCCTGCCGCACCGACCTGAAAGCCTCGATGACGAAGGAGGAGATGGCCGATGCCCCCCCGGCGCCTGGCTGCCAGGACAGCGAGACGCTGTTTTTGGTGACGTCGGTGACCTGAGGCTTGGACGGCGGGCCGGGTAGCTCGTTCTCGTCACGGCTCTTGGCGACGGTGAGCCCCCCCGACTCTGCCGGGGAGGGAAGCGCGGTTCAGAGGACGGGAGGAAGAGTTGGGGCAGGCAGGAGGAGGAGGAGGAGGAGGAGGAGGAGGTGGCAGAGAGGAGGACTGAGAGCATCTCGTTTGGCTCTGGCTGCGTGCAGGGCTGCTCGCCTGCTAAGCTTCAGGCTACATCCACAGGGTGCTAATGCCGGGGCTTCATTCATTAATTAGCCGCCATTTTCTAGTCAATTACACATTTTTATCTCACTGTGTGAAGGGTAGCTGATAATACAAAGCATTATTATTATTATTATTATCTCATTGGATCATGGCACTGTGGGGGATGGGAGGCAGTCACACGGCCGGTGTCGCGCGGGGGGGGGGGTGATGCTACCTCTGACTTCCAGGAAGGCGCTCCAGGAGGTCTCCCCACTGGAGCTGGCAGCCACACAGGTGTAGATCCCGGAGTCAGACATCTGCATGGAAGATGCCAGCCCGTCAATCACAGTGACTAATGAGCGGGAGGAACAAAGCCGGCCTCACGTCACGCATCCAAGGAAGAAAGGGAACTCCTGAGAGGCAGGCGGGAACGCTGGGAGAGCGCAGCCAGAGGGGGGCGCCCTCTCCCGGCAGCTGCCCCGCATTCCTGTTCCTGTCGAATGCTTAATGTATGAGTCTGTGATTTACTGGAATCTACAGCAGCTGATCAAAGAGAAATGGACCATCCAGGGAAGAGAGGTGGGGGACTGTGTGTGTGTCTGTGTGTGAGTGTGTGTGTTTGTGAGTGTATATGTGCGTGTGTGTGTGTCTGTGTGTATGTGTCTGTGTCTGTGTGTGTGTGTTTGTGAGTGTATATGTGCGTGTGTGTGTGTATGTGTGTCTGGGTGTGTGTTGGGACTATTCTGCTGTATTTATTAAGGCCTGAGGGACACTGAGTTGTAAATGAAAAGGTTCAAGTGTTCTGATTATATTCATTGCTATTATTGTTTCAACAAATGATTTACTTGAATCCAACATTGTGAATAACTTTTCATTTTTGTTAATTTATTTAGTAAAAATGTGTTTTTTTTAAGAAAGAGGTGATGACGCAGAATGTGATCACAGGAAAGCACAGTTTGAGAGTGGAGGAGAGGCAGAGACGGGACGAGCAGGCAGATGCAGGGAGGGGCCGCATTAGTGGGTGTGGGTCTGGGGGGGGGAGGGGGGCAATCAGAGCAGCGTGTCGCTGAGTGTCCCAGGAAGTGCTCATTCTAATTTAGTCCTAAATTCAATTTGCTTGTCACCCCACCCCAGACGCAGCCGCTCCTACTGCCCACAACAATGGCGGGCAAATTCATTTAGGGTTGGCTGCTGAAACCTTATGGCCTGTTGACAGCTGCCCCCCCCCCCCCCC
>JABFEB020000036.1:15253928-15264773 GCA_019775895.2 Stomatorhinus ivindoensis | reverse complement strand
GGGGGGGATGGGGGGGCTCATGATTAAGATACTCCTTTTCAGAAAGAGGCTCTTAGCTCTAAATGACCCAGTAGCAAAGATACAGCGGTTTGCCCATACAAGCTCATATTCACAGGGAAACTACTACACACACCAGCATTCTTTAGGCTTAAGTCACCTCGATAATCACTGACGCCTGTCACATGCACAGCTATGTACTTCTATATTTCAGTTGATTCCTGCCATAATGACCAATAGTAGAAAGATGTAGAAAGCAAACTATCGGAGCAATGCTGAGGAGAACATGTTGGGATTGTCTTTGGAATGCTTCAAACCAAAGTGGCAATATTGTACTTTAACTCCCTATAGGTCTGGTAAACATTCAAGGTGCTGCACTGGGAAAATCAGGGCATGTCCTGTACGTACTACAGCCAGACAATACTGAAAAAAACATGGTCCATGACAAGTAATTTAGTAATTAGCTCAGAATTTACATAATGAATCTGATCTGCTAAAAATATGCAGTACTGGTTTCTAACCAGAGGGGGCAAAGTGTGTTACACAGTGGTTACATCAGGGCTGGTATGATGATGAGTGATCCGATCGGGGCTCGCTGCAGGCTGTCGTGCAAAGTTCCCAGAAGCTGTATGAATCATACTGGCTAAAGGTCTGTTAAGAGTAACACTGAAGTATAACTTTTAGCTCTATAATTATATAATTCAGTTACTTTAAATGAGGCACTCACCCTGATGATTTGTAACTGTTTGTGCGACATTTGTTCATTTTTGCTAAAAACAATTGAAGCTATATCAGAAATGATTCATCCTTACATTTAATGGTAGAATGGAACAGTTTTCCCTGTGAGCTAGTCCCTTTTTGGAAGCTGGTACCATCTGGTGTCAAGTAAAGGACCTTAACAGATTAATTTACATATATTTTTACAGATGGCTCTGACGAGTACATCACTACAGGCTGCCTAACTACATTTGGTCATTCAGTACCTGGTAGACCAATTCCAGTCACACCACAACCATTAGCTTTAAATGCTAGCAGGCTAACACAGGCACCATTAGCCAGCTGTGAAGCTACTTACACATTAGACATGATCAAATATTTTGGAGTCAAACAGATGTTAAATTCTTTTCTGAAAGGGAACACAGCAGAGTTTCAAAAAGAATAAAGCACTATTCCACAGCAAGTATTTTCCGAAGTGAATCACACCAACCAAGCTCCAAAATAATACAGTGGAAACGATAACCTTTACATCATATATACTGAACGCAGTACATCCAAATGTGGATTCCACTGACTATTTTTACACCTCAAAAGATAAAGGGCCAAAATGATTTTCGTACTAAAATTTTTAGGCTAAGAGGCAACTTTTTAATACAAACTGCTCAGTTATTTTAATAAAACTGCCTGCCTGTATATATATATATAGTTTAAAAAATTAAATGCTAATTCAAAGAGGAGTTGGGTGATTCTATGGTTAAACTAAGTACAACAACGAAATATATGAACCACTTCGATCGGTACCTACAAACTTATACTGTGTATTGGATTTTCAGCCGCAGGCGTCGTGGTCATTAGCTCTGCACTGCTTTCAGTCAAATCTCGAAAAGCGGGCGGATTATGCGGAGGTGCGATGGCCACGCAGTCTGCACACGCTTCGTCCACGTCTATGTCTGTGCGCGTAACCGGAGGCGCCGGATCCGAAGGCTAAACGCCGATAAACTTGGTCACAGGGACCCCCGTTGATAGCCAAGTGAAGCGGGGAAATGCAAGATAATCCAATTATCTGTCTGCGACCTCTTTTGAAAGGTGTCGGCAATGTCAAGCTGCAAAAAGTAGCATCCATATGAAGTTTTCTCTACGGGACTAAGCTATGAAACTCAGACACGGTAACACTGACACCAAAAGCTGATCCACCGTGCAAACCGGTTCGTATGAAAAGAAAAATGTTAAAGAACCCGAACTAAGTCACTATAGTGACGTCGTATTCTCCTAATTGGTTTGACCAAGTCAATAATATGGATACGAATGATTATTCCGTCTCAGGGGAATGAGTGCCGTCTAGTTACTGTCAAATCTGTGAACAAAGGCGCAATCTATTTTATATTAAAATGTCTTTACGAAACGAGCATTATTCGTGGCCAGACCTACAGTCTTGCACTTAAGGAAATGGGAGAAATGAATTAATGACACGATCAATGAATTAAGCGAGGCGAATCTAATTGTACTTTTAAAAATATCATTTGAAGCCTCTTAATTCCAACAAATTGGTGCTCGTCAGACATCCCGGATAAATGACCTCGGCCATACTTCCAAGCGGCTCAAACGTGACGGTATCAGGCGTCTTCAGATGAGCACTCGCAATGGGTTCCCGCTCCTGGGTTCGGACGGGAGCATTACCAGAGTGTTAAGTGTGCTGTCACCCCAGCCGCTCCCCCGGGATCATATCCCATCGCTCCGCTTGCTGACTGTGTACATCCCTTCAAATATATAATTTAATTCCGAGCGTTATGCAACAGAAACAAGAATGATTCATGTCGTTTTTAAAATAGTAACTATATAGCTTTAAGGAATAGTAGCTTAGTATATTTTAGGCTCATTTATGTCATTTCTACAAAAATATGTAATCAATGGTAATGTTATTTGTTTAATTATTGTTATTGTTGTTATCATTGCTAGGCCTAATTCATAAATGAAATAATCATATCATCAGCAAATTATAATGTTATTATTGTCACCCATATAAGATCACTTCATACTGTTTAGCGACAATGATTCTTTTATTCAGCAAAACTATCCATGTTCCTATGCATAGCCCGCTAGCCCCCACATGTGCGGTGTCTGCTGCCTTTTTAAAATATATCAGACCACAGCGACACTTCCACATCCGATTAAATAGGGTCTTTGAAGTGGCTTTATACAGACGGCACAGGTGACTCAAAAGCACTCCGTTCATGCAGTTTCCAAGCGAAGTCCATCTGGGTTAAATACTGCAGACTGAACACTAATTACCGGCGCATCCCACGGACCCAGCAGGTGTCATCGCCCGGTGACAGCTAGAGTCCCGCATCGAGGAATTCGGCTCTACGCGGCCGTGCTAGAGAACAAGCCTTAGCGCAAGGGCGGACAAGTACCAATGTCTCCCCGAGCTGGCAATAGCGACGATCGCTGCGTTCAAAGTTCACGTTAAATCAGGAATCAATCCAGTTTTACTAAGGGAATAATCTGGTATATTTTGCTAGTAGAGAGACAGCATTTGAAATCCAGAATCCAGTAATCTGCACGTACACGGAATCCAGCATCACTCTACCGAATCTAGCTTTTTATTACCCAATACAAGGAGTCTCGAAAATATTTTGTCCTATTTGCGTATCCTGCGTAGACATATCGTCCAGCAAGGACAAGCGAGCCAGTTTCATGGTTTCCAAGAACAATAAAACTGAAAACTTGCACTATCGAATTTCTGGTTTAAATATTTCGTCAACCAGAATATAGTAATATACGCCGAGTAAAACATCTCACAGTACAACTGCGGAATGTCTTGCTGCTCGATAACGCTGATATTTGTTAGAAACATTCCGTTCGCATTGTTAATGCAAAAGGTATAAGTGATTTTGATTATTTTTAATGATCAACATGCAAAACTTACCACTAATCTGAATTGGCAATAATCCACAGAGAAAAGCGTACAGTAGTAGACTCATCCTAGCATAGTAAACAGCCAGCTATCTTGTGCTCAAATCCTTGACTTATAAGAAATATCAACGAAACTGATGAGTAGGCAAGTTTCTTTCTCGCTCCTCTTGAGTTTCATACAGTTCCTAGTTAATTTACTAGAACCAGTCTTGAGGTCCAAGGAGATAGTAGCGAGTCATCGCAGCGTCTTGAGGAGCGCACGACGTGCGAGCATATCCACAGACCTGTCACTGAGATCCCATATGTTTTTCCAGCTGCCTGTCGCATATCATACCTTGCATCGTATTTTTTTCCAAAACAGAGCAGCGGTTAAAAAAATATCCACAGGAATAAAACTCATAAACCACACATTTTCGTTTATGTACAATAAAAACGTATAAGTTTCTTCAGGAACTGGAGCCTTGTGTCCCCGATATCCCTTCTTGGACACCACCTTGTCAGTCTTTCTCTGTGTCCACTGTCCCTTTTCAGTGCTTGTCTATCCTAACGTAAATGCCACAAAACAACCCTTCTCAAAGTTTTCCACACTCGTCCTCCACGCTCACTTTGCTAGTGTCCTAAAATGGTTTCCGGTGTGCTTAAGTACTGCGGATCAACAGTGCGGGACTGTAAGCTGGAGAAAGTTGAGTTGAGCTGGTCCTCGCCGCGGCACGGACAGAAGCCATTCGCTTATCCGCACTCCGCTCGGCTTCAGCCACGACTGACACACACACACACACACCGAAAAGAGCTGGACGGGGGAGGAGAGTGGAAGGGAGAGAGAGGGAGAGGCAGGCGGGCGGAGAGCTGGGGGCACAAGTGTGTGTTGGCAAGCTTTATTATTACTACTGCCAGCAACAGAGTAAAAAGGGAGCAGGACTCGTGCCACACTGTAAAGCAACACTTGAGTAAAATGTACTACTTGGATCTTGCCGCGCAAATTTTAGATGTCAGCACCGGGACAACACAAAGACTTCTGTGTGAACAGTATTAGCAGTCCGTGAACATGTCTATGTATTTATGTGCAGGACAGTAGTATTTTTCACTTCATTTAGTTATACTTGGGCCTAATGAAATTCTACTCATTACATTTTTGAATAAGAGAACTACAACCGATTTGGATAACCATTATATCTCAGGTACCCAGAGTTCTACTAACACTATAATTATCAAAAGGAATTAGAAGTTTAATTTTTAGATGGCCGGTTTTATATGATTTTTCACATTTAGAACTAGTCATGATACGCAAGCTCTAAATGATTATTAGCTCTCGATTCAATCGACGCAAGTATAATTACTCTTTTGTTTAAATACTGCGGACAGATGATTAAATCCTTTCGTTAGTATATCTGTCACGAAAACTGTCCGGGTTTTTCATAATTCCTCTTCGTAAATATTGCATACGTATGTCAGAAACAGCAGTTGAACATCTACGAAGACATGATTGCGGGAATGACTTGCTATTTGATGAGACTCACAGCACCGACATATTAAACAAGGCAGTCGCCACACTAAACTGCGAATAGATCGGCTCAGATAAACAAGCTTCACTTTAACAAAGACTAGGCGATGTCCAGCACGACCGTGAAAGCTACGCATACGGGAAAAAAGCTAGGAAAAAACGTCTAATTATACAACGCATTTTACGGAGATGCGTCGCACGTAGATTTGATTTTCAGAGAAAGCAATTAAGACACACTAAAACAATTTTTAAAAAGGATCATTTATATTAAAAAATTAACCTTGCCACAGCAAAAGCACCTGCCACGGAAATCGAGTGGGTATTGGTTTGGACTCGAAGTACTCCCGATCAGATACCGGGCGTCTCCCACAAAGGCGCCCTAAAGCTATTTGACGCTTAGCAGGTGATTACAGTACCCATGAGTGTGAGCAGGCGAGGCTCCCATCCACTTAGAGCACAGGCTCTGTGTGGGCTTTTAGCGCCCCCTACTGGTGTTCCACGTGCAACGTACTAGAAACGCTTAAAATCTATAGTCTCCGTCGTACAAAGGGTACCGATGCATCTAGGATGTGTAGGATAACTGATAACTGACGCTCACTACACTATAATTTAGTGTGATCCGATAGCTGTGAAGACAACGGCATTATTGTTTAGAACCATCAGATAATTTTTGCGCTTTAGCCTAATTTAAAATCGTTATTGCTATTCTAAATAATTTGATTTCTATAGCAATTCCGCCCGTCGTTGCGCCGTTGATTATTTAATTTACTTCAGACTACTAAAATGCAGCTGCTGCGAACCCACAGACAGGCAAAAATGCAGCATCGGGAGGATACTGCGGCACATGGCTCATCTCCGTTAAGTTCAATAATACATCGACCGCTAACGCTCTACGATGTGCGCTGTCTTCGCGTCTCTAAACGTCAATTTATATTAAATCGGACAGCCGATTCAAACAGGGCGTATATTAAAAAGTAGATTTTCAAAGATTTTACAAGAACCGTCTATTTGTAGCAAAGAACACAACAAGGCTTCTGGAGAACAGAAATGCTGAGAATGAGAAAATGCATAACGTTTCCCCAGAGAGCCTTAAATAGAAAGGGAACAGAGCTGTGCAACAATTTCTGGGCCGATCAACGATGTCCGCGGCTGAAACGGCGTTTTGACAGGAGGTTTGCCGTCGTCTTCTCATCCTTCTGAGGCAGGCATACTATCGTGACGCCCCTAGAATAGCTCCGATTTAACGCGCCGTTGTTTCATACACAAGGTCACATGCAAGCTAGTATGTGATGTACGTATCTGGAAATGGGGCCCGTTAGCTCTGATTGACTGGCAGAGGGAATGAGCACGGAAAAGAGCGGCCGAACGAGACTGCGACCTTTTCGCTGATGGAAAGGTGCAATTATGATGGCAATGGATGGCGTGATCGTTTCTGATGGGAGCCGAGGAAGTGAACAAGGCACTTTGTTTAAAATTTAAAACGGCAGCACTAGTCATTGCTCAGAAATAAAAATGTAAATAAACATGACGATCAGAGATGTATAGCTGTTGACATGGATATCTGAAACACATGTGGCAACTCAAAGAGACAATTGTCGGTCTTATAACAGGTTTCAATTCATTCACACTTCGCAGTTCAGAGCACCAGTGTATTATCAGGTATGCCTTCTTATAAATATACAAGAATTATCCGTGGTTTTTGGTGAATTATAACTTGCTTCTTACTAGTACCCGTATGCATTGCTTTTTGACGTATTTTGCATGTTTGGCTATCTAATTTTACACTTTTTTGTCATTCACATGATCAGCCTTCAGATGTACACCAGACAGCTCTGAACTTGTCAATGCACTGGAATCCCAGTCAAAGGCATCAAACATGGTACATGAATAGGTATTAAAGGTGACCCATGAAAGCATCAAAAGGGCTTGTTCCTTTAGAACTGCAGGCTAAACCTGTACCGACAGCACGCTGGGAAATACAGGGTCCGTGCTCTGCTGGCCACGCCTGCTGGAATGCCCCGCTTGCAAGCCATGATTGTACTTCAAAGAGAACCAAAACAAGACTCGCGCACGAAGAGACACACACACATTGAGCCCTACTCAGAGAAAGCGAGTCACTTTAGAGTGCCGTTAATAGCATCTTTAACTGTAAAGGGATTTTTCCCCCTGCTTCGTTGTTTGTTCATCAGGCAGCATGTTAGAGCTTGTAAAAGCCTCTCTCACCGTCACTTGGCGGTTTAAAGTCACTCTCAGTGAGGGCTCCCCTGTCAGCAGGCCAGACAGAGCGATTTGTCTTGATATTTTAATACAAGTATGGGAACTGCATGAGAAATGATGTCCTCCCCCATCTCAGTAATCGTTCTCTGTGTGTTTCTGCTGCAGACACGCACAGTTCATATATTCCTATCATTGTGGGGACTCTCCATTCATTTCTCTGGTGAAAACTCTAATCTAACATGACGACCTTAACCCCTACCCAGCCCTAAGCTTAACCATAAATGACCAAACAAAATACAAGGCTTTTGCCATGTTTAGTTTTTTTGGTGAGGTTTATATTGTGGGGACCTGAAAACAAGCTAAAAAGAGCAGGTTTTATCACATAGTGGGGACATTTGTTGCACAAAATATGGTAAATACAAACCCACACGCACACACACACACATGCTCACAGACACAGAGACATACTCGCAGATACAGAGACATGCTCAGACACACACAAAGACTTGGTCACAGACACACAGAGACATGCTCACACACACCCACACACAGACATGGTCACAGATACACACAGACATGGTCACAGACAGATACAAACAAACATGCTCACAGACACAAACAGACATGCTCACAGACACTCATAGACATGGTCACAGACACAGAGACATGCTCACACACACAGAGAGACATGGTCACACACACACACACACAAACATGGTCACAGACATACACAGACATGCTCACAGACACACACAGACATGCTCACAGACACAAGCTCTCTTGCATATAATCTGAAAAGAGTAATACACGTGACGCAGGTTCAGACAATGCTTACAGAGGATTATTTAAATGATCATTTGAAATAACAGCAGACAGGATCAGAGAGCAGAGACTGCAAAGACGTGATGGGTCTCAGCCATGGACCCTCACCAGTACGAGCTCAGTACTGGACTTCATGTTGGTTTGGCTTTTTTTTGATGGCTGACACCTTGAATGCACATATGTCTGTTCTAGATGGTCCTTTCACACGTGAGGAGACATTTCCATTCATTTTATTGGATCAAGAGGAAACAAACACTCATCTCGGTCTTTCAATAAATCCACATCACAACATTGGGAGCGGTTCGTCGCTTCGTTGACAAGAATGGAAA
This sequence comes from Stomatorhinus ivindoensis, assembly GCA_019775895.2. Taxonomy (NCBI): domain Eukaryota; kingdom Metazoa; phylum Chordata; class Actinopteri; order Osteoglossiformes; family Mormyridae; genus Stomatorhinus; species Stomatorhinus ivindoensis. The sequence continues at coordinate 15,256,277 of JABFEB020000036.1, read as the reverse complement.
GTTCTGTTTTTCTTTGTTTTTTGTTGGCTAAGAGAAATGGCATTAAAATAATAATCTAGCAAGTTATTTTGAGGCCAATGAATAATGCATTCTTGCTGGGGAGCTAAAAGAAAATTTAGCTGGAAATTTGATCTGCACAGCACAAGTAATCCCTCTTAAATCTGTAGAGCTGTTGATATTAGTGAGCTAAAATGACAACAGCTACAGTTATCCTTTCCTGTGGTCCAGCCACAACATTCAAACATTCAAGCACAGCAGACCATCCATGTCTGCAATTTATTAATCCCTCAGTGTATTACAGAGCAGATGAATTTTAAAATATTTTTTTGCAGTTTCCTTGATTGGCTATTATTCTAAATTCCAGCACAGACATTCATGCAATATTTTGTTTGATTTTGCTTTTTTTGTTAACTGTGTCTGATCGTGTTTCAGGCGCCACAGATGCACCTCACAGATTCACCTTGGACTCATTTTCTTTTATGAAATATTTGAATTTATATCGTTTGGCTTTCCGGTAGTTATACTCAATCACATTTTCTCAATAGATCAGAAAATTCAACGCTTAAATTTCCCCTTAGAAATCTGTGGATGGTCTCTGTAATTTGTTTTCCTGAGCAACGTGCTTCTTGATGTGTTTGTCTGGCCGACGTTGTTTGTCAAACACAGATTGCGTAGATTCACCAACAGCTTGAGCTCCCACTGCCAGCTAGTTGTAAATTCAGCCACTGAATCTCTGTATCTTTTCTAGAGCGTTTCTCACCAGGGGGTTCCAAATGTTGGTCGGAATGTGGATTTATTTTAATTAAAAACCGCAAATGTTTACTCAGGGTGGACAGTGACACTCGGGGAAGCAGGCACCGCGGCTAAGCCGGCGGACGGTAAGTTATGAGTCGCGTTAGTGTGAGCTTACCAATCAGCCTTGGCAAGGCAATGGCGTCCTGCTTCTTAATCAAACACTCGTATTGTCCTTAAGAACAGCATCCGCTCAGTGTGGTGGCAGATCCCCGGCTAATGCTGAAAAAGATGTGAACCACGGGCAGTCACCTCTGCAGCAAATGGCGAGGGGATCACCGTGTGATCACACCCTCACACCCTCACTCGTGGAAATACCGCCGATACAGACGCACAGCAAAACAAACATATTACACAACGTTTGGCTCTACCAAGATAAATGTCATTTAAACTTAAACTGTTTTGAGCCTATTTGCAATGTTGTTATTAAATTTTATATCAAGCACTCCAACCATCCTAAGGCCATATGTAGTGGGGTGATATGGAAAAAAAAAAACAATTGAATTGAAATTAGTTGAGGCCGTTTGAAATTTAGCATTGTTCAGCATTTAAAGGGGAACCTTGAACCCAGATGAAGGTAGAAGGTGATTAATTCTCTGGGGTTCTACCACAAACAGGCTCCCATCTGCACTGAAGCTCTCTCCCATTCTTCTTCTCCCGTCCCCCACCCTCCCACACAACGGTAAGTGACCACCATCTCCTCGCCACATGCTCAAATGGATCATTTGTTTTTCTAAATAAATCAGAGCCCAATTACTGTCAACTCGTTGATGCAATTATGTGTATCAAATTAGATAAAACAAATAATCAATCAGACAATCCCCTTTTATGCAGCTTTGGACCATCTGGTCATGAAAGGTAATTTCTTGGGGAAGGTTGTGGTCTTTCCTTAAAAGAAGGCAAGTTAAAGGTGTCGTGCTTTGGCGTGTCCCTGTGACATTCTTCATTGTCTGGTTGTTGGTACAGATGACCATTTAACCCCAAAGAGACACACTGTAGCACAAAGGCTGGTCCAGGAGCACCTGGGACGACACACAGGCTCATGTCAACTGCACTCACTTTAGGCACAAATGGCCCCACCAGAATCGCCCATTATGGGGCTTCATTCAATGAACCCGGCTCTGGGCCAGTTCTAGTCAGAGCCCTGAGGAGGAGGTGCCTGCACCATTTTAAGGGGACAGCCGCATCAGACAGGCTGAGGCAAGCGTGTGTAGACATTCCTCATAAGCCAGTCTGCCAACATCACGTTTGGGACCTGTGTTTGGGTTATTTCAAAGGGGGAGAGGGCAATGTTTTGCATGTGAGTTGATTAATGGGGATGTCAGAGCGCAAAGCATGCACCCACTGCGCTCCACCCTCTAGACTGCCCACCCCCTACACACACACACACACACACACACACACACATCCCTGGCATCCCCAATGGCACCTGGGACCACAGATTTACTCCACCTGTGGCCCATTTTCCCCAGGAGAGCATGATCGGGGGGGGGGGGGGGGGGGGGGGGGGGGGGGGGGGGGGGGGGGGGGGGGGGGGGGGGGGGGGGGGGGGGGGGG
>JABFEB020000036.1:15150908-15170892 GCA_019775895.2 Stomatorhinus ivindoensis | reverse complement strand
CCGCCGGTCTGCCCCACATTAACATTTCATCAAGTAATTATGGCCGGCCCTGGCGCACCACTGTTTGGGTGCTAATGACAGCTCACCGCAGCGCAGAAGGCCCCCATTTCAAAACAAAATCCATCACAAACCCAAACAGGGCCATGGCCGCCGGCCTGCAGCATGTGCATGCGCACGTGTGTGTGTGTGTGTGTGTGTGTGCTCACTCCTCCACCTCTCCCCATTCGTCTTATGTTCTGTCACTCTCTCTTTCCCTTACTGCCAGGTTTCCTACATTTTGCAGTCTTGAATAATTTAAGATGTTAGTTCCCCAGTCATAAAAAATGTATGTGAAAAGGGAGCATAATTAAGTAGCCTAATCTGGAGCTTTCTGGAATGTTCTGTGTTCAGTTTCGCTTTGTGTTCATTTGTTTGAAGATAATCAGAAGAGGCAGAAATGCCTCATCCAGGCAGACCCGGCGCAGTCTGAGGGTCGTGCTTGTAACGGGCGAAGGCCGTGTGTGTACGTCTGTGTGTGCATGTCTGTGTGTGCTTGGACTGGGTTGGGGGCGGAGCTTCAGATGCCTCCAAACACAGTATGCTCTGTTATGACGCCCTGCAGCTTCACTCCGTACAGAATAAAGTATCACACATATAAAAGGCTGCCGTTTATTTTCATGATGTAAAAAATGTGTTTGTTATTAACCTATTTAATAGTTTGCCCTTTAAATTCCTACAGGGACCATGTGCTGCAGAGCAGTGAATACAACAGGCCAATTATTTCCAATAATTGCATACTTAATTAAATGTGTATCAAATATAACAATACATGTTTAAAACATTCAGGCTTTAAATGTTTTACTTGTATAAGAGCTTATTAATAGCATCTGTATATCCAGTGAATACAAAACATAAATAATAAAAAAAGCTTTCTCTAAAGTCCTAATTTCTTGTTTTTCAAGGTTTAAGGCTGGCAAACAAAAAAAGTAATCTTACGGACCAAGAAAATTAAAATTGTAATATCTATTTTTCGCCCATATTTGGCATTCCATTTCACACAAAAGAAAACAGTGGCTAACAGGCTAAAAACAAACAAAGCTATTTATAAAGGCATCAAAATCGCCCTGCGATTTCAAAAGAAGGCAGAGGATAAATACAGGACAGTTACAATGGCTTTATTACACTGCTGTAGGAGGCAACTGGATGATTAGACCAGTTGTCACTGTGAAGTACAATGGCAGCTTAGGTCATGTGGCTTTGACCATACTCAGAAAGGCAGTTTATTTTCTTCAGTAGCCAATGTGACACAAAAGTCCCCACATGACACCAATGCTCGGTCCATAGTGTGGTCTCTTACACGCGTGAACTTAGTTTTTCTCCATTGGCCACTGGAGTGTTTTTCATTTTTGATCATGAAGTAAATTACTCAGACCCACAACCTATAAGACAGTCCATTCAGGCTACCCTGAGATCCAAACTCTGGGATCCAATGGCTAATTTACCTCTTGTGCTGGGTGATAAATGGAAACCATTATGTATGACCATTATCAGCTGAGACAATGTATCACACTTTAGTTTGCACAGAGTGAGACAAAAGATAGAGAAAAAATAAAAATTGCTCCTAGTCCTGCCACTGGCTCTTGTTGTGATTATCAGCTGGCGGCGCATCGAAGCAGCCCGCGCCTTTCCTGTTTGTTCCTGCTATCTCCTAACCTACTTTCTCATTTTCTCACATTAACTCTCTCAGGATGAGCAGATGTAGAGGGTGTATCACATTGGCTGAGAGATATGATCAGGTTCCTCTGAAGTGGACCTGCAAACAAGGCTGCAGACAGCTCACTTAGCCAGCCCCTATCAACCTGGCCGTCACTGTTTGTTCCCAAGCATCCATGGGTCATTCAAGCACCCTCACAAATACCTTCTAGAGACCCCACATCGTAATTCTGGTCCAGGTGGTTCGGGGCTTTGTTCTCCAGCACTCCTCAGAGCAGGATTCTCGATTGACATATAGTTTTTGAGTCGAGCCAAGTGGTTCGAGGGCATGGGGGCTGGGCGCAGCTGTGAGGTAGGAGGTGGGCGCATGTGTATGTGCGTGTTTGTTCAGGGCATGCGGGACAGAGTGTTACCTCCAAATGGCATTATTCCACACCATATGGACCGATTCACATGGGGTCCTAATAAGCAAGACTCTTCACTTGACATGAAAAACTGAGCCTTTGAATCATAACCAGCACAGGCGGAGCAAACAAACAGCCAGAACTTGTGGTTACTCAGCCCGCAAGCTTCAAGGTCTGCAAGGAAAGAAATGCTCAGTTTTAATGCACAGTCTCAAAAAATGCCTCACTAACCCTATAACTATGCAAGTACCCATAGGATTCATGTGGATCGATTCAGCACCAATAAGGTGTATTTCCACAGGGGTGAAACAGCATAACGCAGGAGTGAATCTCAAAATGGGAAAAACCTCCTGTTGGTTCCCGAGTCTGTGCGATGTCTGACTGGCTTACATCATCCACTCTGTTTATTAGATATGACTCATCAGAGGCTATATGAAGGGGGTTACTAGCAGGTCGCAAAATGCCTTGAAAATCTGGGGTTCGTTTCCAAATGTTAGCTTCTCTTTCCTATTACGAATATGAATTATCATCCCAGGTAATATTTTTCCAGGTGCCACCTGTTTAACATATACATTTACGACAGCCATAAACACTACTTGAAAGACACTTTTGTGTTTACACTGTTTGGGGGCATTTCCAGTTTCATGACTCCATTCTAGCAAGCCCATGGCAGAAGTAGCACTGATGTTTTCCTTCTTGTCTCATTTTCTTCTGAGCCTTGGAAAGCAGCAAATGTACAAGACTGACTCCGGCAACATGTGCCCTGCAGAAGGCTGTGCCGTCTTCCTGAGGGGCTTTAACAGAGAAAGCCAGAGGAGAAGAGCAGAAGAATATACTCACTGAAACTCAGGTAAATAATTCAGAGTTTTAAAAAAGTTTATTTTATTAAATAAAAAATATATAAATCAATAAAGAAATCTTTATGTAGCTGTAGATGATTCCATCTTCAGCCGGCTTTTAAGTGTTGCAAGTGACCTCAAAATGAACAGCACAATCTCATCCATAATAATCCATTTCCTGCTTTATATCTCTGGGCATTTGCCGGGGAAACTCACTTACACCATCCCTGCCCAACAGCTCAGTAACTAATTCCTCTGTTGCAATGAAGTGGGAAATTTGTTTGGAAACAAGAGGTCTCTTGAACAAGCCAAAAGAGCTCTCTATTGCAATTTCAATTCAAGGCACTTTGGTCAATACCACATATTTAACCTTGGTGCATAAGAATAACAGGCTTTTGAAGTTGGGTTTCATGTCAACATTGGAGCTGGCCTATTCTGCTCACAACACATGCCAACGGTATTCTATGAATCATTTACAGGCTGCGCTGAGCAAATATCAGTGTCACAGTGAGCGGGTGCATTTGCAAGTTGAGACTGAGACAAGATTTGAGCAAAAACATTTATCTTGGTTGGAATATTACTCTAGTGTGCATTGTTTTTATTTAAATTTAGTAGACGATTTAAAATATCGGACAAGCTATGCTTTACTCTGGAAAGACGTCACTTATCTTTTCTGAATTAAAAAAGTTTCTACTTAGACACATGTAATCAAGCCATTTTTGTTACCAAAAGAAGCAACGGTGGCAGCAAGCTACCAATGTTGTGTTAAGTCTCATACTGTAGCGTAGCAGCTAAATGAAACATTTTAATGCTGTCAAAAGCTAAGAGATGCAAATTAGGCGCCATTAAAAAGTAAATTAGCGAGCATTGAAAAGCGACCATACAGTGTCATTTTGTTAAACACTGCTAGCGAACCCTGATCCGAGACGACGGGAGGAGCACTGAATGGATGCCGAAAATGCAAAGTGGTCTCATCCACGAAGGATTGACAGCTGAATCCTTGACTGGATCTTTCAACTGGAATTCTATTGTGTTTTGTGCCACAAGCTAAACCTCAATTCTACCATGCAGCAGGACTCACCGGATAATATTTGGATGCACGAGCGTCAGACAGAGTGGCCTCTTTGCTACCAGTTGGATGAGCGATCAGGAGCCTAAAGAGGGGTCTCCGAGGCTTCGGCTGCAGGGAGTTGGTTACCACGATCCGCCCATAGCTCCGGGAGTGCAAAGTATCATCCATCTACGCTAAAAGAGATTAGCGGCGAGGGAAAGAAACAGAACATCCTGACACAGATACAATTCATCAGAGCTGTGATGCTAAAAACCCAACCAGCACTAGATATCAAAGTCATCCAAGCCGCAGAACAAATCCAGATAATGTGTGACTGATGTCCTGGAGCTGAGTTAGCATGCTGCCCAGAGGCAATTCGTTTTTCTCTTCTCTTTCAACCCGATATGTAATTTATACTATAATTAAGGAGGTAGAGCAACACACACTAATTATCAACACTCACATACAAACAAAAACAAGTGCAAAAGGCAGCTTGCTCACACGTCCACACCAGTCAGCTGGCCTCCTGAGACCTCTGATGCCTGAGGTAAGTGGTGTTGACTCATATGGGCAGGGCAGGGGAGAGAGAGACTCACACAAAGACTGCAAATCCACACGGTGTCCCTGCATCGCAGGGTCTCAGATCCGGATACTGAAAAGAACGATTCCCCTCGACGCAGCAGTTCCTGTTAGAGGCAGGTAGGATTTGGAATTGGGGTAGCAGTTAGGTGGGGGAGGTCTGACGCTTTTGCAGTGCTCACAATAAAGAGTTCCTGTGCTAAAGTGGGTCAGTGCCTGTGCCGTGGAACACGGGCTCCGAGGATGGCTTCCGGAGTGGGATAAGACAAGGCCTAATATGGTAATGGGAAGGAGCATCATTAGAAACCTGAAGCATTGGAGGAGGTGTGCGTTTGGGGGAAGGAGCAGGCACACTCTGCAGCTCCTTGTCCTCTGGCAATTAGCTGAGGCGCTGTGCCTCTGCGATTATAGAATGCTGTGAAAATGGGGGAGATAAGAGTTGAGGCCCAAATCCCTCCCCCCTCTGCTCCCCCCACATTGGCAGACACTCGCCGCAGGCCCCTTAGATAGCAAGAGAGCCACAACCGCACGGCTGGACGTCTAGGGCAGCCAGAGGGAGAAGCGGATTCGCCGATAGTGAAACCTGTCAATCAGGGTGACAGATCGAGCCGCCTGAAAGGCCCGCTGGCTCTGGAGCTGCTGCTACAGGGACAGGTCAGCTCCCTTCAAGCCACTTTCATTTACCCAGCAGGATATTAACTGAAGGCGCACAGGTTTGAGATCTGAACCTGTGACCCGGCGTCCCTTCCTCACAGTGATAACACTCCAGGATAAGAGAAGGAAGAACAGCCACTAAAGGTGCAAAAGGTTCCATGCTCATATACCTCCGTAGGCCTTAACCTGCAGTGACTGAAAATACTCAGAGAAAACTTTCTAAAATAGAAAGTCATTATTTACACTCCCAAAGCAGTTTACTGTTCTGATGCTATGCAGTTTCTGCTGCTGAATCAGAAAGACTTGCCATCGCTCGCCCCGCCTCCATTCCCCTCCAGAGCCACTTTCATAGGACGGCGCCGCCCTGTAGTCAGAGTGTGTCAAAGGCAGGGAACATGGGTGGAGTTCATGCGCACGGCTTTCAGGATGCCACCAGACGGAGAGCAGACAGTGATTGGGAGGCTGGGGTTTGATGTGGAAAGAAGTGGGATGCGGAGATGGCGCTTCCTGACACGAGTGAGTAGCGGGGGGGATGAGGGGGGGTGCAAAAAACAACATTCCGTTTGACAGCCGTCTTTCCCCCTCATTAGTGACTCGGGGAGAAAGAGCAGCCCCACCCACCACCCCCAACCAGCACGCTCGTTACAGAAAACGCTTCCTTTTTAAAAACGCTGAACTGGTTTTTGAATAATTCACAGCCAGCAGGTCTTTCACAAAGCTGCCTGTGCTACGTCCCCATCCACATTTATCTTTATGATTTTTGGCAGGAGCGGGTGTTTGGTACCTGGTACGTGTCACTCGGCCAGAGGCCGGCCTGCTATCCAGCCTCCTGCCCACCTTCCCGAAGATGCAGCGCACTCTACCTGACCCTGAGAACATCCCAGACCTCAGTCACATGATCAATTCCTGCGATTCCTCTGGGCCCTCATGCCTGTTTGATTCTAATAAATGTACACGCAGAATTCAAGTGAGCCCCAACAAGACCAAAGACGCATCGCCACGTTGGCAAGGTTCACCGGAGGTTTGCCAAAGCTCGCGTCTCGTTTCATCTCAAGATGGCACTCAAAGGCAAGGCTGCCTTCTCTAAAACCTACTGATGGGGACCGAATCGCAACAGGCACCAGCACAGGGATTCCGGCTGGGGGGTTGGGGGGGGGGGGGGTTGATTATGCTACTCAAAGAAATCCACATTTTCTGAAATGAAGTCAACCTGACATTGAAAAGAGGAATGGCATCTATCTGCATTAGGCTGTGAGCCAGAACAGACCAGCTACAGGAACAAACTGGATGGTAGGGGAGGCTGTATATTTGGGAAGAATCCCTCCTTCTTCCTTTGTCCACACACACACTCTGAAAAAAACAATGAAACATCCATCCAAGTCAGGATGACCTATTTAGAACAGCACACTCAGTCGCATTCCTACGGTCGATATAAAGCGGAATTAGCAAAAGCCTGAGACGAGCTTCCAGGGCAGCATTCCACCAGCTCCGAGTGGAGGCTGCTCAGGATCCAACAGCAGTCATGGGGCCCCTCAGCGATATTCTAATCACGCCTTTAACATCCAGAAACTTTTACGGTTAAACAGATTCCATTTTCATCCGGTGCCATTAATTGTTTCATGAACTGTGTCCCAGCAGAGTTTTCACGATGGGAGTGTGGAGCATAGCTATTAGATTACAGCTGAAACGCAAGTCTTACTCGCCGCTTGCACGCTCTGGTGTGATGTGTGCGTGACGTGCGTGCGAGAGCAGCCACAATCAACACCAACCAAATGCAGGATCAGTTATGCACAGGATGGGGTCGCAGTCTGACAAAAGCGTCGCACAAGAGTGATCACGGCGGACATAAGTTCGGGGGCTGTGCGTGACAGCAGTCTTGTGGTTGAGGGGCGGCGTAGTACAGCACCTGTGGCTCAAGTCTCATCATAAGCCACAGGTCATCTCAAATCAGGCTGCCCCTGCTGCTTTGTCTCTGCTGCTGCCATTCATATAAACAAGAGCTAGTAATATGCCAAACACTGGGCCACAGTGCCACGCTGTCCGTGCTACTCACTAAAAGCACCGTGATGGTTTAAACTGTCAGTTTAAACTCAGCCACTGCTATTCTTTCAAGTGGGACACGCAGCTGGTGGTACCCGCTCCACCATGATAGCTGTACCCCAGCCTCCTTTCCTCCCCACAAGCGCTTCCTTCTCATAGCTCTCCCAAGCTAGGTTCACTCCCATATGTCACGTTTGGGTATCCTGGTGAAAAAAGAAATGTGTGAGCAAAGAATGGAAAACAAACAAGGAGGTAGAATAAAGCTTGTTCCCCAGAACTCCTATCTGAATAATCCCTAGCTCTTCCCCTGGAACGCAGCTACAGAGCGACTAGACGGCGACTTTGCCCCGGTTTAATAGACTACTTTGTGAACGTGTAAAGAGATTATGAAAATATCCACTCCGGCAATGCAGCCCTGCAGTACCCAAGGTGTTGAGGGTTTAATTGAAAACAGTTTTTCGTGTTTTTGCGTTTTTTTTTCCCTGCCGGGAGGTGTTTTTACTCGCTGATTTCTGTCTTGGCTCTAATACCCTGAAAAAGAGCTTGCACAGTTGCATGCTCTTATCATGCAGCCACTGCATTGCTGCTGATCCCTAAATAAGATTCCAGCCCTGCTTCCATGGATTAGGAGAGGGGAAAAGATTTAGCCGTCACACATTATCTCCCCACGCAGGAATGCAAAGGAGAGCAAACTGTGCAGCTGCCATTTCTCCACACTTCCTAAGTCTAATTCCAGCCCCGAGGTGCTATCCGAAGGCCTGCAAGGATTGACGTGAACCTTTGGTTTATGGTGGCAGTGTGACAACAGGCAAGGGCCGCCATTTCCACATCCTGGGGCTTTCTGAGACCCAGGAAGGCACCAGGTTAAAAGTGCGTGGGCCTGTTGTCAGAATGCCAAACCTCATGCATTTGACTCTGATCTCATGCAGAGGTATGACAGTTCCTTGGAGCATGACGTTTCTGATCAGCTGGGGGAGCAGCTTAAAGGGACTTGGGGAAGGTGAATGGCATTCCACAGACATCAACAACACTGGGCTTTCCCTCCTGGCTGTCATGTGACGGGGAGGCTTCAGCATGCATTCCGGAGCCTTCTCTGGGCCTCAGGCAAACAAACCCAAAAACAGCTGACAGCCAGATATGATCTCCGGGATCTCCGAGCATAAGCAGACCAGAGCCATCTCTGCTTGTCAGAGGACTGCAAGGCCTGCTTCCACTGGTGACTTCCAAACTCATTCTATTTTTGTTGTGCCTCTCCCACTTCACGAAATATTACATGTGAGGAGAACATAAATCCCACAGAATTATGAAAATACGGTATCCAACTAGTTACAGTATATCTCATTAGTTACACAGCTCGGTTTTCCTACAACACTTTTCTGCATTGGCCGTGTCATGGAAACTTGAGGTGTACACACAAAGGTGTAGTGGAGTGGGGATCCCAGTAGCATTTTGCAAGGCGTTACAGAAAGATCCTGTGGGGAGGTGCTGGAAAGGGGAATGGGGGCCATAATCCGTGACATTTAAGGTGCTGTGAAGGTGAGAAGCCATCGGCAGAGCGCAGGATGACAGGTGATAAATACCCCCAGCAGCCTGGAGCAGTTCGTCAGCATGCTAATCTGAGGAAATTATTTCAGGCATTTCTGAGGGCATCCTGCTCTCAGGCCCCCTTGCTGCTCCAATGGCCCATCCCTCACCCATCTCCCATATTAGCTTTTCACCTTTAATTACTCGCCATTTGCTGGGCAGAAGCAACAGGGGCCACAGTGTCCCTGTCCATTAGCGGGCTCTATTTAAAAAAAAAAATACACACACACACACACACAGCTGAGCAGTCTGAACTTTGGAAATGTGTTCACTAGTGTCCTAAGGCAACCATTTTTCCAAACATGCAAGGAAGTGCCGGGCAAACGAGACATTCATCAAACTGACAGATAAACAAATTACTCAGTGAAGGCGACCTTAATGTGTGACTATAGCTGGTGCTGTCAAGGCCGGCTGGCAACACAGCCCTTGCACACTTACCCCAGGCCAGGTGAAGTTGCCTAACCACCAGCAAAGGGTCCTTGCAGCTGCTGATCTCTCCAGCCAGCAGGGAAACTCATGGCTACAGAAGTTTGTTCTTTTTCAAAACTGCAGCTGTGGCTTTTTTAAAAGCTTTTTTTTTTTTACTAATGTCTTTCATTATTTTAACATGTGGATTTTGATGTATTGATTAGCCCTTTTTTTTTATCCAGCAGGCACAGGTACAGAGTGTCTGATGAGCGCAGGTCTGACACAATGCCTAGAACGAATGATGTGGCCTCCAAAATCCCAATAAAAGTGTAATTGTGCGCCTTCAATCAAGGCGGCAGTACACTATGCAGCTGACAGTTCCACTGGAAGAATTACTTTCACTCCCTGACCTCGCCGCCATGCCGACCTTCTCACATGGGTTATCTTGAATGTACCACTATAGTTTTACCACTCATTAAACAATTAATCCAGGTTCCACAAAGAGGACCTGCTGCCATCTCTCTCCATTGAAAACAGCCTCATATCAGTTCCTTTACATAACAGCTCCTGCTTCCTACTGTCCTGAATGTACAGGACATTCAGAATGTCCCATTCTCCTTTGGGTGGCATACTCTAATACAATACCAAACAGCAATAGGGTGACATTCAGAATGTCCCATTCTCCTTTGGGTGACATACTCTAATACAATACCAAACAGCAATAGGGTGACATTCAGAATGTCCCATTCTCCTTTGGGTGACATACTCTAATACAAAACCAAACAGCAATAGTGTGATTTCAGAAATGTCTTGTGCCTCTTGTACCTTCAGCGATTGCAAAAAAACTGTAACTGGCTTCCTTCGACACTTTTGTATCTTTTTGCAAGTGTTTGTACCTTTTTGCTGTAGAACTTAATGTGTGCTCTTTGCACAGCTGGCCAACCCCAAAGTGCATGCTGGGATATTTCACAGCCTTTTTTTTCCAGGACCATGTTGACTTATTAATATTCCTGGCGTACATTTTGCAAAGCACCAGCCATTTCATATTCAGAGATAGGGCGATATTTTCAAGGCGGGGAAACAGAGCATGATAAATTGGACAATAAACACTCTAATCCGACATCACAAACGTGTGCCAGGGCTTAATGCAGCAGCGGCGTCCAGCCTGCCATACAAAGCAGAGCTGAAGGCCTGTCGGGCTGAGAGTGGCAGCACAGATTAGCAAAGCACACAGGTACCCCTCCAAAAAACGCTACTAATTCCTTTGTGTAATCAAAATTCGGAAAGCGTCAGCCACTAACTCCTCGTGACAGAAAACATATAGTCTTAAAATTAAACTTAAGCATTTCCATCTTTTACCTGAGTAGATATCATTCGTCTCTGTACTTTTAAAAGGGCAGTATTTTATTGATTTCCATTATGAACAACGTCAAAGGGAGTACACAAAGATGACTCAATCCCACACTCACAAACCGAATAACACACCATTAAGGCTCAGTCTGCATTTGGCATGGAAATATCATAAGAGGCCATTAAATGTGTAACATAGACACAATGAGAGCATCCACTGATTGTTTGAGCTGATTCTGAAAGCCCTCGTTCCCTCTCCACAGTAACCGCTTCCGTTCAGCGGAGCTAAGCAACGCCAACAGAGGTGGCACGCTGACATAGACTTCATTTGGATAGAGATCCAGCTGAGGGAAACCTTTAACAAACCGGCAGGGCGGGGACCATTTGGAGCGCTTCCAAAGGGACTAAGATGACTGAGTTCTGACACACGGGGGGTATGTGCAACATGACTTAATGTGAGATCATTTTTTATATATGTATGAAATAAGTCGACTATTCTAAAACATTGATCTGCGAAGACAGGCAGCTTGGCTGAGAAGCAGACAGCAGAAAAAAGACCAATTGGACTCAGTGAGTGGCTGTTCAAGACTTCACAGCATGACGAAGGATCTGCTGAGTTTCAAAATTATGCCGAAGACCCATAAATGCAGAGTGAGCTGGTTAGCTCCCAGAATGAGGCCATGGGACTGGTGCATCACAATCAGAGGCATGGAAGTCAGAGTTGGCTTGGGACTGCTGAGTCCATGTAATTAAGCTGTGTGTGATTTTAGATGGTAAATTAAATTTCACATTGGTAAACACACCTTGTTGGCCAGGCTGCCCCCTTTCTTTTTAAAATTCTCTGAAAAGTTTGCTGTTCGAAAGCGGTCATTCTAAATATTAAGTCAGGGTTCGAGGATGTTCACTTTTAGCTCTAGCTACAAATTCATCCTTTACACGTCTGAATGTTCATTTATTGAATGAAAATTACCTGAACCATTCCCACATCAGTCTGACCATTCTTTCTTGCAACCTCTCCTTTCCTGCAGATTCCACTTCACTCTGTCTCAACCCCGTGCCGCTCCCGCTCCACCCCAGCCTCTGCTGTCCTCCTGCCCAGGAGCGCTGCCCCCTTCCCTGCCCAGACCCTGGTACTGGGATCTACTGCTGCTCCCCCATGTTATAAGGGAGATAGACATATGGAGCCTTTAGAGGACAGGGAGTGGGCACCATCACAACAGCCTGTCAGTGGTGATAATGATATATAATTTAATTGAAGCCTGTGCTTCTCTCCCATGGCCCAGTCAGCCTGCTCTTCCCACATCCATGCATTATTCAGGCTAATGGTGACCCTGAAATAGGAAAAAAAGCTTCTTATCTCTTAAAAATTTTATTGTGCGAAGCAGGGGGGGAGGTACGCCTGACACACCGGTGAGGCCAGCCACCGTGTCTCCTTTGATCTGAAGAGACAGCATCATTTTCATAGCGACAGCACAAAAATTTGACTGGATATTTCTTTGACTCGCTGCATCTTCTATAGGCTGTTTGGTACCTACGGTTCACTCTGAGCGAGTCTTATAGGGCTTTTAGGGTCGCACTGATTGGACTCATCTTGAACACCATCTTGCACTCAGATAATCCAATAGGACTCTTATTAGGCGAAGAAAATTATCTAGACTCTTATTAAATGATGCTGATATCATTTTAAGTGCCAATGATCAAATCTCTTCGGATTCCAACAGTTTTTTTTTTGCCGTGATTAATACATATGGGTATCCATGCATTTCTATGTGACTAATATTGCATTTATAAGAAGGCAATCAGCAGTAAAAAGAACATATTAAATCAGCTGTCTAACAATTATTGCCTAACATTGTCACAACATTGCAGCGCGCTACTATGAAAAGGAGTTAAAAAGGGTTTTCTCACAGCAGCTGTGAGGAGTTTATTGGGGGGGGTTTCTAGAATGTAGGTGTGCGAGAACAAACCAGCCATACAGGAGGAGGCCAAGTCTCAGCTGATCTCATCCGTCTCTCTAAGCTGTCATATTTACAGTCTGCATCTCATCATAAAACACCGCTAGTGTTTGGTAATTTTCTCGTGCAATTAGATAGTAGCTTCATTAGAACTAGTGTGACTGGAATGTGGTAATTAAGGTCTAAAGTGGGGGTGGGGGGTGCCCACAGTCAGTTTGACTTCACACTTGTCATACCAATCCATGATTTCATTAAAACACTCTGATACAATGTGATTTTCTCACTTTTAAGCAAAACAGCTTCACGGCTTCTACATCTCAATGCGACGCCTGTGCATCGGTAAAGATTGCGTAATACATCTGCCGAGCCCAGCAAGATGTCATTCAGATGTCACTATTTGATTTAGCACTTCTGACGTTTCATGAATCCCAATACATGAATTTGTTTTCATCCGCATCTCTACGGAATCGAAAGGCTGGATCTTCTAGAGCAAGAAAGGCTTGCTGCCTTTAAAGTCATTTTAACCATCTGTGAATCTGCAAACTTCAGCAACCCATTGCCCAGATGTCTGGGACAATATGGCACCAGGCAACATATGACAGGGGCCTCGTTAGTCAGTCCAGTCGCTGGCTTCTCTTGGCACACAGGAGGGCATAGAGGTGCATAGGAATGCTAATCCACTTCTGTGCTCCTTTCCCCACCGAGGAACCTTTCCATGCAACACAGAACTCGCATCGGCAATTACGGTCCCTGTGTCAAGTCACCACAAGGAGAAAGCCAATGGAAAAACGGCTCCGTTTTGTGAAGAGTCGTCACGCGTTTCTGGAGCTTACTGCTCCGCTGCATTAAAAGCCCATGTGGCAGCACACGTCAGGTCAGGCGAACACGCCAAGCTGATTCTCACCAAACATCTGGCATTGTTTACCTGTCTTGCCTTAAATAATGTATTGGGTCACATGGCCAGACCTCTGAGTGAATCAGGGAGCTTTGTTTGTCATGGTTGCACACGCCTGCCTCTCGATTTTCAGCGGACAGGAAGTTGAGTGGATATTAATGACTCCACTCCAGGCTCCGGTCTATAAATCTCGCACTCTCTGGCCAGCGCGGGCTTAGGGAGCGGTCGGTCGCGGGCATATCGCTGCATGTTCCTGGCCGCCGTGGCATCCACCCCCCGCCTCTTCACCCCCGCCATTACTCTTCCACAGGCCGAGCGGACGTCGCTTCACTTTGGCAGGTTGAGGACCAAAAGCGGGAAGAGGAGCTATGAGTCGCTGGGAGAAGCTCTTTAGAGTTTGTGGTGCCGGCGGGGCGAAGTAACGACCACATCACACTGCGCTTCGCCTGCGTAGCCACATGGAGACACACTGAGGCAACAGTCCGGAGAAGAAATGCAGGCCTGCCTAGAGGGTGGTACGGGTGGAAGCGAGAGCCATCATGGGGGACAGATGTGACATGCACCGCAAGCAGTCCCGACCTTACCTCACAGACACAGACACCATTACAAATTCCCAAGGGTAGGAAGAAACTACAGGCTATAGAAATGATCCCTGAAGGTCTTACATGTGTGTTGCCCAAGTGCTGTTAAACCGACAGCGTTACACAAAGCCAGAATGGTAACAATACCAAGCTATCTTATCAGGCTGATAGTGAAATTGTGCTCTATATGCCTCTAATTTCACTTTTTGACCTGCTGCTTGGTTGAGACTGTCCCTGAGCCCCCAGAGATGTGGGGGATAAGGAAACACAACATAATAAAAGTTTACTGGTCCTTCTCTCGCCGAGCATAAAAAGATGAAATGAAAGGCACCCATTCCACCTGCTGTCCCCCCCCCCGCATAGCGCGGCTGTCGATATGATATGGTCCAGGGAAAGAAACATGCTTCCTTCACGGCAGCCCGTTGACATGGCTGTTTAATCGATTTGCCAAGAACAAATAGGATGCTGAAAACGCAGATCCCTCGAAAGCGGCAAGAAGGTACAAGAACCCCAAAAAACCACCATCATCATCACCTGAAATAATAAATAAATAAATCAGCAGAAGCCAGGGGGTGGAACAGGGTTTGTGCACTTTCCTCTTGTTGCCAGACAACATTAACTACAGCTTGTGAATTAATGACCCCCCCAATGAAGGGAACCCCGGGGGGTGCAATACATAAAGAGCACTGCAGGTGCAGAACTGGGGTTTCAGGGGGTAGAAGGCTGGAAGGAGAAGGAATGGAAAGCACATCCAAGGAGTCCCCAGGAAGTAGGCACAACTTACTGAAAGCCTCCAATGTGCCTGATGCCGACAGGCAGAGGGGAGCCCCAGTGCCCCCCCCCCCCCGAATGCCTGTGGAAAGATTACAGGTTCCCTTTATCCTGCTGAGGGTGTTAAGCAGACAGAAAAGGGGGTGCGGGGCTCCCACAATGAATTATTAATGCCCTCTTAGCTTGATGATCTGGGTCTTTAACCCCCAATCACAGTGCTGACACTCCATGCATCGTATTTCATATCAGTGCGGTGCCATTAATCCGTGCACACAGACCCACAGAGGCACACTCACATACACTCTCTCTTCTTCACGCTGCTTGACCACAAACCCCAAAAAGCGTTAAACCGCTTCAGCTACATGCTGCCAAGGAGAATGAGAGCCCCAGCTCACGCCAACTGCAGGCATCTGGACTTCTCGCAGCATGGACAGAAGTCCAGAACATTGAAATGGCCAGGCCATCACCTGAGAAACTTCCCTGGTGTGTGAATAACCTGCAGACAACACCACCGCTACTGTGCGGCTTAGGCATGCTGACCCAGGATCTCAGTCCTGATACCGGGAGTCACGACGAAAGACACAAGTCAGCAAACAACCACAAGAACAGGCAAGGAAGTCGCAGCACCATCCAACCCACTCGCACAGCAAAGCACCATCCTGCCTCCAGAGGTGCCCAGATGTGGCATTACAGAAGGAACCTATCATGCTGAGGGTGGTAGCTAATGCAGAGTGCATAGGTACGCAGTAGAAGGCTCCAAGCTCCATTCCCAAACCAGTGAGGGCAAAATCTACCCACAACTTACCCCCTTTGCTCCATCGGCCTTTACTTCTTCCCTGGTGGGTGATCCCAGGACCGCCAAAGAGCACCAAGAGAAACAAAACAAGTTCGAGTGCAGAAAAAAATCCAGATCTCGCCCTGGGAATCATGTCCGACAGGAAGTGGCTCTGGGGTAACTTCACATGGCTGTGCTCTCCATGCTGGGTCCCCACAACGGCGTCCGTCGTGGGATACGAGCAGACGTGCGTCTCTCCACACCTTACTCCATCACCTGGGGGAGTTGGTGCTTCACTGTGGATGGCACCCAGTGTGGAGCTCCCGCTCAAGCAGCTCCTGCCGCCCGCGTGTCATCATAGAGCACCGGTGGCGCTCGCAGACTGTGGAGGGGTGAAGCCGCACCTCCTGGTCGATGTCTCTCTCCGCTCTCGCCGCTCCTGCCGACGCTGCCGCTGCTGAATGAGCGCCCGCTCTCCCCACTCCACCGTCTCAGCGAAGACGCTCAGCCCTCCCACACGACCGAGCGCAACAGTCCCACACTCTCGCCCAGGAGAGGGAGGCGGTGTCGTCCCCACGCTCGTACGCAAGGTGTGCGTCTGTGGCACTCACGTGCATACGTGTGTGCGTGTGTTTCTGTGTGTGTGTGTGTGTGTGTGTGTGTGTGAGAATAAAGAGGCAGGAGCCGAGGGCAGCGCAGGGGAAGACGAAAGAGTGGAGATAGCGAGAGCAGCAGCGTCAATCCACATGCTCTCTGCCTCAGAGTGCAGCTCTTTCAAGCCCCATCCCAAAGTGGTGACAGGAGGAAGAGGCTGATAAAGAGATTGGGTGCACTGAGAGGAGAAGGGGGGTGCGTTTGACAGAGGAGCGCTGAGACAACGGCAGCCTGCGGGGCCACGTGCTCCCAGCCGCCACACAGGCAGGGGTACTGGGAGGGGAGGGCCAGGAGTGGTCAGGATATCCTACCGTTAATCACCACAGAGGGACCCCACGGGATGGAGGCTCCACGGCTCTCAGCCATAACTGTGCCAGTGCCTGTGGGTGGCTGTCAGAGATGGAGCTCTGTGGGAAGGGAATTACCCGTTTTCCCTACAGAGCAGCCCAGTCCAGGGACAGGGTGCCACACACATCCACATCCAGCATCTTGTCATAGATTTTTTCATATATTTGCTTCCCCTGACAGCTCAGTGCTTCCATCTCTTTCAAGGATGTCCTCCAAGTGCAGAAAGTGTGTTAAATGATGGTGATGATGTACGGCATGGCTTGTGCTGTGATTTCGGGGTTTGGAGCTCGCTGGAATTCACCTTCTCACTGTCCTCTAGGGGGAAGAATGGGAGGGACCAGACCTCAACACAGCGTAGTGGCCACTTACATCATTCTCCAGTTGATGCTTGAATATAGGGCGGCTTACACATGCATAATTGTACTTCAATTGTAATCTGCGTTCCAGAATACAGTGGAAACACAGAAAACGACATTTAACAAGGTCACAATTTGAATACTGGGTTCTCAAATACACAAGGAAATGTGAAAATGTGGAGCCACAGAATTCAGACATTACAGTCATGGAAAGAAAATGTACATTTCCGTTCAAAATTGAATCCAACAGCAGACAACAGTCACAAATCTATATAGCACTGTTGACCTATTGCACCTTCAACGGAGGCCACTAATGTCACATATTAACGATTTCAAGGCTCTCTGCAAAATAAGTAATAAAGAATACCGCTGCCTGGGAGTCTGGCTGCAACTCCTTGGCTAAGTCACCATAATCCAAGCAACCCACAGCTACAGAGTTATAAAAAGCTTTGGAACGGTTTAGGTCAGAGCAGGTTCCAGGTGATGTTTATGCATCAGCCAGCCTAACGCTCTGTCACACTTGCAAACTCACAGCCTGGTACAGAAAATATATGCATCAATTCCCCAGTCCATGACAAAAATAAATAAGGGAATTTATAACATAAACTGCTACATACAGATTTGGAATTTTGCTCAAAGGGCAAACTGAAATGAGCTGCATTAACATTCCATTGTCAGTAACTTTACATGAAAATAGCCATTTCGTTTATCCTATGCAGGGTCTGGGTGAAGCTGGAGCCTTTCCCGGAAAACACAGGGCATGAGGCAGGGGACACCCTGGATGGGATGCTGGTCCACCACAGGCCACACACACGCAGACTTTGAACATCTGAGAGAAACCAGCTTTACCTAACTGCATGTTTTTGGGCAATGAGAAAAGCTCTACCTGGAGCAAAGTCGCAAGAAGAAGAAAATTTGACAGCCAAACCCAAGAATCGAGCACGCTCTCCTGGAGCCACCCCCAGAAGTATCTCTCATTTCACAATTTTATCAGTTCCAAATAAATTTTCAGCACATGGTACTTAAAAGTAGACGACCTTAATCCAGTCAGCGCATCTACTGGATGCATGCACAATGTGTTGGAAATAGATGCTCCTGGCTACACTTAGGAAAATATATTTCCATCAAGCACTTAACACATCCCTGAGTCACACACCAACCCAAGGCTAAGCTGTCTGAAGGTCTGGCTTCTTACGCATTTTACTCCATTTTAAATGCATGTTAATATTGTCAGGGATGTTCTGTGATCTACTAAAAAAGTTTAAACATTTCATTTGCTTTCATTTGTTACGACTGTTCCTGTAGCTGCGATCATTTCACTCTTATCATATGTTATTATATATCCATTTAGCTATTCAGTTAATTTCTTTTTTCCCTTGTGTTGTAAACCAAAAAATACCTTTAAATCAAGAAAAGTGAAACCATTAGTAGCCTAAATGATCAGAAATATGCAGTATAATGTGTGACATAATGAAATGTAACATTGTGTTTGTCCTAATTTTGCGAGTTGCCAGGTGAGAGGATCGTTTGGAGGAAGTACTTCATCATTACAGTCATTAGGTGGAGTTAATAAAACCAATGCCTCACAATGGGGAGCACCCAGTCCACCCACCAAAGCTTTAATGTCCTAATTAGAGCTCCTAGAAGCCCCCTGATTATCTCCAGCATTTTTCAAATGCCATGCAAATTAATAAGCAGAATCCCCACATAATATCGCGAAGCGCTCCTTCTTCCGTAACGGGCCACGGTGGTACCCACTCTGTAATTAGGCCTCCTTAAAACATGCCGACAGCCTTTCTGCGGAAGCACTTGTTAACAACACGCTGAGGAGACAAAAGACAGACTAATCACGCTGTTTCCTCCCAGGGGACAACAGAGCATTTTTAAAAATAAGTTTCTCAAAGGGAAAGGGGACGTTGCAACTTCAGCATCACAGCTTTCCATCACAATCAGGCAGTAAACAGATTCAAATAGGACTGGTGTTATTTTTCTGAAAGGTATCTGAAGGCATTACCGTGTGAACAGCAGCCTCACAGCTAACCCTAAGCATAAGAGAGTCTCCCGTGAGCATTTTATCTCTGTGAAATCAGTGTCCCCTACATTACGCTCCCTTTCCAAATGTTCTCTGGGAGTGAAGCTATTTTTTTCCTGCTGCAGGCTGGCGGGTGAAGAAAGGTACATGAGGTTTTAGGTCCTGCAGCATTTGAGAGAACGTTTTAATTAGATCCCACTAAGCATCTGGAATAGAGGGGGCGAGGTGAACCGTCCAATTAATTACTTCAATGAAGCAATTACTGTAAAAGCAGAGGTTGAGCAAAGAACGGCACTCCCTGCCACTTTCGAGTAGCAGGTCCTGTGTGCCCTAGAGAGGGAATGTTGAGATGGCCCTGTGTAAGTCAAGTCAGACACAGTCACAGCAGGGGCACTGCGTGATGCAATGGGGAGTCTCTCAGGACTCCAAGAGGAACCAAGCAGGTTTTAATTCAGCTCCAGCATGACTCTCATGTCTGAGTTCCCTCTTCTCAAGCAGAGGAAGGTTTTTTTTACAATCTACAATCTCACTCGACCATGCCCTGCTATGAAAAGGGGCCGAAAAATGGAGCTGGAAACAGTGATGAACAATGTGCGATACCACAAGAGAGATCATTAGGACAATAACACACAGAAGCTATTTACCACATGGGAAGCAAGGAATATGAAGAAAACCCATTTGGAGGAGATTCAATAAATATGCAAAACATAACGAGACAATGCATTGCAGACTGATAGCAATATTTAAAATGGCGTCCCCCATACTAGTTTTGAAAAAAAGAAGGAAAAATAGTGCTGATGTCAAAGAAACAAGGCAAACAAATTTGCCAGAGCAGAATGGGATTTTGCACCTATATTGTCTCTGTTTTGGGTCCTCGCAATCCATCAATGCTAAGCGCTATGAGATGTGGTTGCTTAGGAATTCTTACAGGCGAAAGAGTGTCAGGCCAGGCCGACTTGGGGAGGGCATGGTCAAAATTCCATGCTGTGCCGCCCCCCCCCCCCCCCCCCCCCCCC
>JABFEB020000036.1:15129018-15150875 GCA_019775895.2 Stomatorhinus ivindoensis | reverse complement strand
GTGGGAGGGTAAGGGGCTTATCGTCTCTTGAAAAGAACCACAGAAAAGAGGGAGAGAAAAAGCAGTGGAGCAGGATAGGAGCACGGGCACGTCAGCAGAGGAGGTGTGAGACGGCGATAAGGAAGCCAGCAGGGCTTGGGGACCATGGGCGGCAAAACTGCCTCTCCAGCGGAAGAAAATCCTAATAATGATAATAAATTCCAGCTCTCTCTCCCTGGCTGAACCTCTTTAAAAGTCTACACAGTGGAGGCCACAGCACTCATTGGATGTAGGTTCGAGTGACAACACCCCCCCCCCCCCACCCAGCCTTAACAGTCCTGCCCCTGTCGCAAAGCTTCCAAAATTGCACCATGAAACAGGCTCTTCCACAGGAGGTGGTGGTGCTGGGAGTGCGAATGCAGATCTGGCTGTTTGAGTGGGGGCTCCCGCTCCGAGCGTCTGCTGGAGCAGATACTGGATAATCTGCTATTTATCCATTCTCCTTCTCAGGCTCACACCATCCCTGCATACTCCATCCAATTTGCAGTCCTTCAAAGACAAGAGGACATTCTGAAAAAAAAAAACTACATTGGAATGTATCAGATTTTTTCCCTTTTTTCTTTTTTTTTAACCAACTTTTGTGGCTCAGAAGCAAACATTTCTCCAGCATGGCCACCATCTGGCCTGTGATTAAAACTCACATTATAATTTGTGACGCTCAGAGCTTGCTGACTTTCAACTTTATTACAAAATGATAACGGCATAATAGCAGATAATTACCAGCAATGTTGCAACTGTTGTCATTATTAGTGGTTTTGGGCCAGTTACAGAGAACCTTCCGGCAACGTGGCAGACCACCGGTGGTGTCGGACGACACAGTTAATTGTGAATTTAGTAACAGGAAGATTAACTTTATATGGTGGTCTATCTTGGGCATGATAACTTGTGTATGTGCTAACAATTAGGCAAAATAGGAACAGAAAGGACAAGGGTCAGAAGTAAATGACTTACAGATTACTACATACTGACTGTCAGTCTGCTAACCTCTTAATTAAGTGGGAGGGAGGTGCATGACACTCAGAGTTAGCATGTGAGCAAAGAAGATGCACCTTCCTGCAGGATAGAGGAATCAGCCTGCCTCACTTGCACTTGAGTGCAATTGTCTGTCTGCTGTATGTCTCTCAGATGACCAGCTGGCTTCTGCGACTAAGGAGACAGAAGGGGGGGGGGGGATTCAGATCAGCAATCCCCCCAACAGCACCAGTAATGACTAACAGGCTGTCAACACAGAGACGACCCCAGTGGCCATTCACCTTGTGTGATACCCAGCTGGTGCGGCACGGCCACTAGCTGTCCTTTACCCCCGACGGTCGGGCACCTCCTCTCACTCCTCCAGCTGGCACAGGGAACAAGTGCAACCTGGCACCCAAGGCAGTCTGACACCTGCAGCGGGCTGGCAGGGCTGACACCGTGGAACCATGCACCTTACACCAAATTTACACTGCTTTGCCATTGCTTACCGCACACTCAGCCGGCGAGAGGTGATCGCCACACATTTTAATACCATGTGACGGAGGTGCCTGTAAAAGAGGGATTGCGTCCTTCAGAGCACAGGAAGGTCCTTCTGCTGCTAAAAGACAATTACAGTCCCAGTGCTACGCTGGCCTTACCACTGCCTGCCCGCAGAGAGGCCACCCAAAGGCACGTTTCATACACTTTTTTAAAAAATGTGATGACGACCATAGAAGTCATTGGCACAGCAGGCGGTTAAAAGCACTGTTAGGTCCAGGGCCAGTGCAGAAGCCGCGGAAACGAAAATAGACGCCTATGGCTCATGGCGTGGCAATGCCAGCAGACCTGCCTTCACTCAGGAAAGGGGTACGAGTTATAAGAATGCGAATGAGTTAGTGATGGCTGTCATAAAACATGGCGGCGTGCTCTATTTACAGCTGGTGATAAAGCTGCCTCACTGTCAATTTATAGCACTGTTTGCCCCGGAAAGCTAAACCCTTTTCGCCAAGGGCGCATTAATAAGGCGACGCCGCGCATTTAAATATCAGCAAATGGACATTTTGTCTAGCAGAGCATTGCAGGCTAGCAAATAAGTGGTAAAATCCAAATAGGAAAGTTGGGTACTTAACACGGCATTGTAATGTGATAATGAGGCTTCGCTCGCACCCCCTTGTCCAGGGCCAAAGCCACACCCCTACATCCGACAACGCCCTCTCCTGTCAGCATCCGAGGGGGGCTTAATTTATGGACAGGGTCATATGGTGTCATAACAGAAACCACTGGCTGCTGAATTATGAAATTAATCTTTGTCACTGAGCTCCAGCATTGATTATACGAGGGATGCCCTTTTGAATCCACAGTCCAGCCGCAGGTGTAAGTGACCACCTGATGCATAGACATTCTGTAATGGGTTTCTATGTTATGCAGCAGACCAAATGCAGAAGTGCAAGTGTAAGTGCATTTATATGTCGAGCAGCAGCATAGCACAAACCTAATTATGCTTTAAATCCAGATTTAAATAAGAGGAAACTAATAGCCACTCTCAATCAGGACAAGAGTCGGCATGCCAGCCATTGCACAGTGAATTAACCTTCTGCAGGCTTGGTGTCATCCTTTCAGTCATCAGTCTTCTGAAATCTCCTGCTAATTTCACAGTGGGACGTGAAACCCCAGTTGCGGCGACAGGAGAATCCAGGCCAAAAACACAACTGGCGCTTGTCAACCTGGACATTCGGGAGACTTCAGTGGGAAACTCAGAAGGTAAGCTGCTAATCTATATCCAGGAAGGCTTTAGTTAATGTCTACCATGACCACCAGTAAGAAACAAAGTACGCAGAGTGAGATTCATGTTTATGGCCGCACTAAGTCCATGTCTCGAGGTTTGCGTGTACAGGATGGAGTTGGCAAGCGCACTGCTGATGACAGCTATAAACCGGAATAGTGAGTGGAAGAAAACACATACAAGTTTAATAACACAACATTAAAATGAAGGAAATGCTTGCACTGCCTGAATGCATTAGAGCAGGGGTCTCCAACTCCAGTCCTGGAGAGCTACCGTCCAGTAGGTTTCTATCCTACCTGGCTTCTGATGAGCCACACCTGTTCTCAGGTAAATACCAGGAGCAGGTGTGGCTCATCAGAAGCCAAGTTGGACAGAAAACATACTGGCTGGTAGCTCTCCAGGACCGGAGTTGGAGAACCCTGCATTAGAGGAATCAATTGACTGCCACTCTGGTCAATGCTGAGGCCCAAACAGAGGCTCCCTCCTCCCTACCCTCGGCTGTGGGGCTGCACTGAAGCACGGCTTTAACTAAGGCTGTCTGCCCCCTCCGAAGGTCGTCGGATTCACGTCTGTCGCCATGGGTGCGATTAACGACCTTGCCTTATGGCCATGTCCTACCTTCTGCCTCTGCCCCTCTACTGCCTTCAGTGTTGGCAACATAGCAGTTAACACTCAGTAGCTATGCAGAGAGAGAGTCCCCAGCCTGGAATCAGACTGGTAAGCTTGTTATGTCTTATGCTCCAAATGAAACAAATATGGAGAATATTGAGTGTTACTCACTCAGATGGTAAAATGAGGACAAGCTGGTTATTCTTAGGGCCACGTCCAGGAACCACAAAACCAACAGTTGATGGCATTAGCTTGTGCACCACAGGCGCATCTGGCAGAGACACTTCTGGCAGAGGGGGTGGGAAGTGACACAACCACTGCGGGTTGCCTAACAGCATCATCTGAGCTCCAGGTTTCAGGGTCAATCCTTTACACACATCCGCCAAGCTCACCAGAACCGGTTGGTGGGTCACTATAGTAACTTGTGTTGACCTTTGATGCCACTCTCTTAATATTAACATGAAGGTTAATGGTTTTAAAACTAAGGGATAGCTGAGCAAGCCCTTCTTGCATAAAGAAGAATCCAGGAGCTATTTTTTTAAGAGACTCTGCTATCCTTACCCCCAAAAACTGATTTAAAAATAGTGCAAATGTATTTAGTCATTTTCTACTTTAAGTGTCTAACTGCCACAACACAGCTCTGTTTCTCATGCACTGCATGCAGATACCTCCAGATGACTACAGACATCTCCACAGCCCACGTCCATATCGTCTTGCCACAATACAGCCACCCCCTGACTCGCTCAGCTGAGGCTTTCGGTTCATTAGTGGGAGCCAGGGCAAGCCACCCCGGGCCCAGCGCGGGGGCCTGTCACTTCAATAGCACTTGCGGCAAACATAATAAGCACAACGAGGCAGTCAATATGTCATTTAGCGGCCCATTACCAGGTAAAGATGCCGGCGCCTGGGGAGTGGGGCAATGCAGACGCTGCTCTCAGACCAAGGGCTTGGGCTCCTTCCTCACAGATTTGATTTGATTTCCTGTGCCTTCCCCTTTACAGGGAGCTTGACGGGCTCTCTGGCTCTGAGCGATACGCACTGTTGAACGTCTGGCTGACTCCTGTAAACGTGTCTCACAGTCCTAATACAGCCCTGCACATTCTCCTCTCCATTGGGTATTTACTTTCCTCATTATGTTCCTGAAGCATTGCCATGTCAATCTGTGATAAATAACAATATACCCACCTTTCTTTGGAGTGCTTGGTGTAATCAGCGCTTTCCTGTAAACAGCTGTCTGATTTTTGCTTCTCCGTTCTTGTGAATTGCATCTCGTGACGAAGGGTGATTCCGTTCCAGACTGATTACACAGTCCAGAGGCTTTGAACGCACTTCCCAACAGAAAGGAGTTTTCAGTGTCCCGAGCTTCTCATAGAAACACACATCTAGCTCTCATGCAGATTAACCAACACAGAACACCGACCACGGCCAATGTGCTTCTCTACACTGTGGGACAGCCACATCCTTCTTGAGAGAGCAAATGTACTAAACTGAGCAATTAATAAACAAATACAGCTGCCCTGCATGCTTCTTACTTGTGCCCAGGGCATAAATGGGTTCTGACATATAAATAACACTATCAGAAGGAGCAAAACTGGGCTAAATAGAAACAATCCTTCTGTGCGCAACAACATGCTTTTCCACAAGCAAAATCTGGCATCAGAATTGCTAAACTGGCAACTCTTCAGCTCCCTGCGTTGGGCTTGCTGCCCGGCTGAAAGGGCAAACCACAAACCACTAAGCTTCAGCCCCTCTGATCTTCTCATTTCATCATCGGAATTCCTTTCTTATTCTATTTCATACTGTACAATGGGTTAAACTTTCTGAAGCTCGTAAAAGCTCTATGAGGCAGCAATCCCGGAGGCGTCGACAATCCCGGCACCGTGGGCTACTTTTTGAATATCAGCAGGCTGTAGCATAGCTGCATTCAGTAGCATGCTAAAATAGGCATCTGGAAGTACCCACACTTTCTTGTGCTGAGAATTAATCAAGTCAAGCGGTTGAGGAAACCTTTTCAAGAGAACACATCGACACAACGTCCCAGTTAATCTAAAAAGCTACTCTCCAAAGAAGTACCTATGAAATAGAGGCTTTTGTTAAGTGATGCTGCCGGCGGGATAAATTATACATCATTCTGCTAAACAAACACAAACAATATCCAAGCAGTAGGTCCCTGAAAAGCTGAGGGCTACTGGGGCCACGTCTTTCATGGGGATACAAAGCCAAGGAAATGCAAGGAACATTTCCATTTAGTATGGGGGTCTATGAAAGTTTCCTCATAAAGGTGACAACAGTCCTCAATGAGAGCACGCAACTAGAGGAATGGATGCAAAAAAAGGACTATGACTTCAAAGGCGGCAAAAAAAAATCGATGAAAACAAGCAGAAGATTAGATGCGTAACACTTCAGCTTCTGTGGCCTAGCTACATACAAGCAGTAAACAGGGCAATGCCGCCACACCAACCACAGAAAAACACACGCACACGCACACACACACACACACAAACATGCCCTCGGGTTCGGCTGTTGTTCCAAGGCGGCTTAGCTCAGCCTGGGAGGAGAATGGCCGCCTCTCAAACTGTGACTTCAAAATAGAATTTAGATTTCTTTGCGTTGACATTGTGTAAACAGCGCACTGCTCCCCACGCACACACACACACAATAAGCAGACAATGGTCGCTATGCGCTCTCATCTCTCAAAGGTTGTTTAGCATCAGGAGAAGGAAGAAAGACGGCCGATGACTGATAACATGATTTACTGAGTTCTCCACTGATTTGTGTAAACTAGCCAGCTGTGAATGTGTGCGGTAATAAATATGGCAAGAGGCTGAAGAATCTGCTTTTGATATGCAATTCATATCTCTGCGTCGAATGTGCCAGATCAATCCATCAGAGAAGATTCATACAGTGAAAAAAAATCTTAATGACAAAGGCAGAAACGTTTAAAAAAAACTACTTCTACAGCCAGGTCGTCGACAGTGTACGGGCCAAGAATAAATGCAGTGGAGACGACGCATCGCTTGGCAGCGCGATAATGGATGTCAGCAGTGAGCATCACCTTCTGCATGCCATGCCTGTCCTTATGCAGATGCTTCTTTAAATCAAGCCTAAATTACGCTCAATCTGCATGTTGTGCCTTGCTGCTAATATAGGTTCCCGTGGTATGACCAATAAGAAAGGTGGGAAGCACATGCTGTTCACAGACATGTGGCAGAACCTGAGACGACCGTGGTGCACAGGCTGGCATTGATCTGACGAGATTGATTCAGCAGGGGAATTCACTGGGGATCAATGGCAAATTACAATTGTAGGTCCTTGGGTACCATTGAGCACTGGGAATAAAGAAATCCATTTATTAACTGTGAAGTATAAGATTTACTAACTAGGAAGCATATAAGCACAATGAACTTGGCAAAGCTGGGAGCTCTAAAAAATGATGGTGAAAAAACACAGGGTCATGGTTAGATTTTAAACGTTGAATGGTCTCATTTTTTAACATTTTCATCAGCCCTGTATTAAACTGATCAGTCCAAACCCTGATAACCTCCCGTGGACAGTATTTTAAAGTGTAAAGAAGGTATGTAAAACAATCAGGCTAATAAACCAAATTAAACCAAGATTATTTAAATAAATCGTAACCCTTGGTGTCGCAGAACCTGCCTGTTAAAAGATACACACTCAAGGGCAGGGAGACAGCAGTCCGGGTTGAAAGCCTCTAATTACATAGCCCTGTGTCCTTTCACATACATCTGAGCTAGGGCTCATCGGACACTAACAGCAAAAATGACCTGGACCACAGTAAAAGGTCAATCAGAGCATTATTAGCAGGTTGTGCTAACCTATTTGACAAGAAGCTCTTTCCTGGTGATATTGACTCTGTTGAAAATCATTTATTTAATCAATGAAAAGGGCAAACCTCCAAATGACTTTAAGAAACAAACAGCTTAGGACACAATATAAACTGAACCTTCTACCGCTTGCTCTCATTTGTTTAACACTGAGTAATAGTAACATGAAGGCAGCCAAACTCTCTTTCCACTATCTTGTTGGCTCGATATGAGGCCATTTGCAAGAGTTCAGTTTCTTCTGTTATCAGAAGACCGTGGCTACTTTATACCAGCAGACATGTAACACCCAGAAAAGGCGCGCATATGCCTTTCACGGAGCGTTGCGGAGGTGGCTGATCTCCAGCGTCGGCACGGACAGGAAGCTGGCTTGCAGCAGAAGAAACAAGTTTGTAAATAAAACATTAAGATTTTGAATTTGTAACAAATGAATATTAATCTGGTGAGTAGAACTGTGCCAGAACAAGATGGTATATTTATCAATGAATTCTTCTGCTGTGTAAGTCCAGGCTGATTCAATGTGTGTGCTAAGCTCACAATGTTATGTAAATGTCTTGAGGGGGGTTATTGAGTTTAGGGGACAAGCAGTAAAAAGCCATCTATTAAACTGATGGGCTGACAAGCAGCTATGCTTTTACAGGTCGAACGGGCACAGGATGGCCTTCCATCCCAGGATAGCTGGAGAGAGTCAGGGAGGGTAGCAGCCCGACGTGATGGGGCGTGATTTAGTGCGGGTGCTGCTGATCGTTATGATGAGTAAGTGCGGGACATCGGCGGACGCATCTCCTCAATCCAGCCGTTTGGCCGCTGGAGTCTGCAGGGTGAACGGCGAGGTGATTTCGATTTGGAAGGCCGACAAGGCGATTTGGGGGGGGGCATGAAGGACGTTAATCATGTCTTCCCATCCATCAAAAGAAGGGCCATCTCTAACTTTTACAGGCCCTCAGTAGCACATATACCATGACACCCACACCACCTTGCAAGTGCTTCTCCACTTTGATCCTGGACAGTCTCCAGTAAAGGGTGTGGGTGGTGTGCGGAGTCTGAATGGGAGTGAAGTCAGCGTCTTGCAGGACACGCGAACCAAGCATCCCTCAAAGGCTGTCGAAGGAGGATGATACACTTTAGACTTTCAAAGGGTTCACAGAGGAGCCCTTTTCATCTGATCTGCGCAGTGAATAATAAATAAGACAGCACACTTTGGATTGCCGCCCCTTGAAGTCACAGGACATACAGGACGGTGTTAATATTTCACACTCACAAATTAGTGCTAACATCTGCAGCATGTTTGGCTAGCGGCGGGCTGAAACGAAAGTCTGGGTGGTAGAAGGTTCAGGGACTCTCGGGTATGTTTCAATGATGCTGGGCGATAAACACACATGAGCCTCCCAGAATTCTGTCCAGTGTGCAACAGCTACATGGCTAAAGATTAAATGTCAGCCAAAGAACATATTGGTGGCTCCAGCAAAGGGACTCAATCTTATTCCCAGAGCAGCGAGCTGTGTGTCATATACCTTTTCCTCTCCACTGGGTCTGGTAGCCTACAGCTTCATCGGAACGCTTAACATACTGTCCAGGGTGTTGGATTGATTACTCTGCACTGTATGTGGAGGAATTGCAAATGGCTTTGATGCCCAGCCTGAGGAAAAGATCTTGTTTGCATGGGATGGAAAAGCATGACGTTTCCCATGAAAACGTCAGTTGCCAGAATAAACGTTATTCTCCACAACGTATAGTTACAGTTATAAAGAACTAAGCAGTCTTTGCACTGGAATTGCACCATACAGGAAAAGAGGTACTGAGAAAATTCTCTTCCAATTTACTAGGTTTCCAGAAATCTTGATAATTTTCATATTGATTTTTTTTTTCCAAATGCATTTTTACAGATTTTTTAGAGAAGAAAAATAATAGTATGGATTACACCTTTGATGTGATTCCTATGTGTGAATTACACCTTACTAGTTATATTTAAAGGAGAAATAAAACGAGCATGAGTGTACGACATTTGTTTGTATGATAGTCTGTATAAAATCTTTCTTTCATTAACTGCAGACATCAGTAATCATTCCTTTGTTGCAGTGGACAGGAAAGCAGACCAGTGTGCACTGCAGAGTGGGAGCATGAGGTGAGCTCAGGGTCATTCATGCAGATTAGTTTAGACAATGATTCTGTGTCTAAAAGATTTTCAGAAATGAAAAATTCCAATGCCAAATCATTACAGCTTTATGCAATTCTTTCGCAACCTTGGATGATCCTCTTTTGCAATCAACTCTTAGCTCTTCATGAATGGGTAAAATTAAAAGCCATGGACAAGTGGACAGGAAGAAGTGTAAGAAGATTAAAGACATTTAGAACAGTCTAAAGCCAGCAGCTTCCTGTCTAAGATGGGTTTCATTTTTGCACCTTAGGAACATATTCACACAATTTTACACGGAAATGGTGCTCTTGAGCAGACAGAGATGCATCTATTCTCACCCAAAAAGACATCTTTAATAATGTGAAGTCACTGAAATCTGTGCTACTGCTCTGCTGCTTGATACAAAGAGTCAAAGGGTGTTTGTCCTTACCTAGATTGCAAAGATCATACTTGTGGTCTTGGCAAGAGCATTCTCGCAAACGCAATAATTCATTAAATTGTTCTTGTTTGGTGAGGATGCAAGCCATGCATTCTTGGTATTTGGGGCAGGGCAAGAACAACATCTGGATATTTTTACCATCTTGTGTACTTCTGTTTTTTGGAACTAGTCTTTGGCAATGAAAGATCACGTAAATTGGACATGCAAGAACACAAATACAGTCAAGTACCTATATTAAAAATGTTGATTTTGTCGATACAAATATGGTCTCTGTTGGTGTCGTGTCAGCAATAAATCATTTAATATTTTGTGTACTGTACACACGGTATGTAAATGTGAACACTTTAACCCTATGATAAAAGAGGGTGGCTGTGACAAAATCAGACACACTCATTTCTACACTGTGAATAGCACGTGACACTAGCCACAAGACACGCTCATGCATCTCTGACAGAAGCGATAAATTCACGAAAGTCACATCGTAGGAAGCTCTTTGCAACCAGGGATTCCAGCCAGAGTCTCAACGGACAGATTATACAGAGTCACATGACTGGGTTTGAGACACATCAATCATAATCCACCATACAGGCACCAATATAAATAAAGCGAACTTCTGAAATACAGATCTGACTATACTTTCCAAATCAGGGTATTATTGTTGCTATTTATTTTATTTCTTTTTTGCATAAAAGCTTTTGTTGACTGATTCGCTCTTTGAGCATGAGTGTCACATGATGCTTTGCAGTTGCTGGTGGACAGCGATAATCTTCACATCCACCCCGATTCCCCTCCCTGGACTGTAATTTGGTATTTATTTCTCAACTACTTCATGTCCAATCACCAATGGCGCCACTCTCCATCGCCTCCTAATCCATGCCACACAGCTGTTCTGGAAAGATTACGGCACAACAAAAACAAAAAAACGCAATAAATAAATAAATATGGGTTTGATTGAAATGAAAACTGGCCCTATGGATGAAAAACAGACTTCTATTTGCACCAGGAAATATTGTGTCATGCCCTCCTGTAAGATTTACTTCCAGTTCGTTTTGGAAGGACACACTAAATTTAAATTTCAATTTGGCTTGAAAGGGCACTCTTCATTTTTAAAAGGGAGGGGGCATTCTTCTGCAGAAATGACTTGGCAATGACAGGTTTGTCACTCAGTGTTGAAACCTCACTCGTCTGCCATGAGAGTAAACACTAGCCAATCAATTCCCCATCATGGCCCATAGATCACTGTCCTGGAGCCCGAACATGGCTTGACTGCACATGAAGTCACATGATAGCTGACAAAATCATTGCTGCCATTAAACGTGGGCTCAAATAGGTTTTTTGTGGAGCTCCAAGAGGTTTTGTACAGGTATTTAGGTACATGGTTTGAGCAGCTATATAGACACTAGTTATTTTTTAGACGTAACTCTGCATCTACAATAAGCTATCTGTCAAAATCATAACTCTCCATCCAACTGAAGTTAAACCAGCATTGTGGATGAACGGAAGACAGTTTCTGACACACATAGCTATATGCTACATCCACTCTCTCTATATTTCTTTATCATTTGTGTTTGGTTTTTGTTTCTTCCTTAAATAATCAAAGGCACCCTTACACCTATGTTCTAAACCCTGCAGCAAGCTGTCACTATGGATATGGGCATATAGCGTAGATGCTTTCAGGAGAAGGAGACAGCTTTCGAGAAGCAAATACCACATGACGTCCATGGCGCATGGTTGCGTAAGTTGGATGGTCCATGGGTGTTCTGCCAAGCGAACAACGTCTGCTGAGGAAAGGTGGCTGTCCGTCAGCAGAGACGGGTACACACCGCACCACACGCCCCATGAGTCAACCTACTGCTTCCCAACTTGCTGCCTCTCTGACTGAATGTTTTTTTTTGGCCACAGGGGTTGTGAGGCTGTCAATTCGCTATCAGAGTTGCCAGTTTGAAATCTGGAATTTGGAAAAATATTGTTCCCGCAGTCCCTGCCTCTCCTTTTGTACCTGTGCAAGCAAGTCTTTCCTTCTCTCTTTTTCCTTGACATGTATGGAATTAAACTCCACAGGCGGCTATTTCTTTTGCCGTTTTCAGGGCATTGAATATCCTGTTAAAATATCTTGTGTATGTTTCAGTTTCAGGTTTTTCCAGCTTGTCAGTTGGTAACAAAGGTATAGTACATTTCCCTGATTATATAGATGATACCTATAATTAACATTTCTGGAAAGACGTGATGTAATTCATAATGTCGTATTGAAACTATCAGGGGGGTAGCGTCAAGGCATGACGAGTAGCTGTTACCTCACAGCCCTGCTCTTTGTGTATTGAGTTGGCATGTTTGCACAGTGTTTTGCCGCTATCCTCTTGGTCTTCCAGTTTCTTCCGGTTTCATTTAATTAGGCTGAAGGCCTATGAATTACAGTTCATAAACTGCACGTAGAAAATGATTATGCGTGTGTGTAAGCTCTGCGATATGCAAATGTCCTTTTCGGGGTTTGTTCCTGCCCTGTGCTGTCTGGCAAGGCTCCAGCCTCCTCCACCATGACCAGGATAAGACATTAGTAGATGGATAAAATAGACAAGTATAATAAGAGAAAATGTGACATTGCCAGATATTCCTCCTCAGACTGATAGTGAGCCCAAGCACTTTGCTCTTGTACCTGCTAACCCGCTATGATGAGTTCTGATGCAGCACTACACAGGCAATTGGCACAGAACCTCTCAGAGCACAGATGAATCCACACAGTTGCTGTTTCTTTCACAGGTCAATAGAGATGGCAGGCAGACAAAACCTCAGAAAACAGAATTACATGTGTTTATGCTCTGACAACAGGTATGTCAGCTTTGGAATGGGGCACTATTTACTGCAGTTTGTCTGCATTTTTAAATGAGCCTACTAGATACAAGATGTGAGGGAACACATTTTTATAGTATTACAAAAGCATGATATGTGACAAGCTAATAAAAACAATTTTATAGCACCGTTGACATGCTTAACATACTGCAGACAGATACACTGCCACATGCCGGGGGAAGGTTTCCTAATATACAAGAGGCACAACCGAAAGGACAATTTAGAGACGAATGAAACACTACTATAAAAACATAAATCATTAAACAATTTAACCTAGTGAAAGAAAAAATGCTTATATCCTTGTCAGCCTACAAAACACTCCCTGGGTTTATTCTCCAACATCATAAATTTTATGTATCCCTATTTCTTTCAATGTCTGAGTCTGCATATCCTGACGTTACGTTACACCTTGGTATAAACTCATTACTTACAGCTTATTATCGACGGCTGAATTATAAAAACAAAGAGCTATTAAAGCTGGGGTCTCAGAATACAACATGCAGCCCAGCCAGCCTATTAGCACCTGTTAGCATCCTTATAACATCCTCCCATAATATATAAAATATATTAGGTCAGTCACTACCCCAAGGTATTAGCTGCCCTGTGATGAAACAATGGTTCTGTAATGTGATGATCAACCAAAGACCAAAAAGGGAAATGAGAACTGTGAGGGTATCACAATTATGCAGGGCTGAGTGCTATGAGAGGCTTCCAAGAGCTGGCAGGAGGGCAGGAAATAGGGGAGAGGGGTAGGGGTGCATCCTCCTGAGCATGCGGAGCGCGGGCTGGGGATTGCTAGCACTGGTTTAAGCAGCAGAGGGAAACATAGCCTGACAGGTGAGCCCTTAGGGACTGACCAACATGGATCCATCTGTCAGAGAGGGCACATCAAGTATGTCACAAGCCAATGTGTCAAGCAGGACAAGAAGAAGGAATGGGGGGAAGCACTGGCAGGCGGGCACCTCTGTGTAATCCAGCTGACCTCTAGGATGTGCTGTAGGCTCTAAGACAACCCATCATTCAGAGAACGACAATGAAATAATTGCTGACAGTAAGCAAAAGCACTCTAAGCTGCATGCCACATCTCCAGCAGGTCCCTGTTAAAACCTCCACACCACACAACTCAAATGTACTGATCCAAGTGCTGGCCTCCAGTGGACAGGATTGAGATTTCAGCCTCCCTGGCCAAAGAAAGAAACACAATAAAATGATTTATAGTTTTTCAATTTCCGAGGTTCCCTTTCAGAAAAGCAGGCACCCAAGCAGACGCCGTGCAGCTAGACCATCAGAGTCCTGAAAAGATCCAAGGCAGTAGGGTTTTGTGAAAAAATATTAAATGGCTATAAAACACAAAACAGACAAAATAGATTTTTTTCACCATTTCCCCAGAGCAAGTTTACTGGAACAAAAAAGCTGTTTGGCTTTCTTTGTATTGATTGTGATTGGTATTGATTTGTTGCCAAGCCTTGTAAGTTTGTTTAAGGTGGATCTATGGAGTAAGAGGAGAGCACTCTTATTCCGAAAATCAAACACAGCTAATAACATCAAACAGCTCTTTGCACTATGGAAGCACAAGAATCTTCAGAGACCTTCAGAGAATCAAGAAAGGATGGATATCATTAATTAAAGCCATTCAAAGAAGACTCCAAATTAACTGTATTACATCAATTACAAGCCTCTACGTGGCAAGTGCACTAATCCTTCAGCATGTGTCTTGTTGCACGGAAACATCATTTGATTCTCGGAAGGCAATGTTCTGTGAATGTGTTGATTTTTTTTGTGATTAACTTTTTAACAACACTAGAAGATTAACACAAAAACATTGAAAATTATTGCATTAAGAACAAAAGTTAACAGTACAGATATTTTGACTTTGACATTCTCCCCAGATTCCTTACAATTCCTGTCCTCCCATGACCTGGTACCTTATTGTATCTACCTGTCATATGCTCATGACAGTTACCCCCTACTGTACCTCCTAAGCCCAGTACAGAGAGCGTTATTCCATGACGGGAGCCAGATGAAGGCTGTGGAGAACCTTTGTGCTCAGTGGCTTAAGGTTTTCGAGCCATTGTTTTCAGGGCTGGATTGATCACATGGATCCTGTAACTACTGCCACATTACACAGATTGACTTCTGTAGTGATGTAGTCACTGGATTGGCAGAAGTAAAAATAAAATACAATTGCACTACTGTTGACTACAATATAAAGCAAAGAGTTAGAACTGTAAAAAGCTGGAACTGCAAGTGAACAGAAGGTCTTGCTGGAATGAGTGGCTATACGCTGACAAGAAAACATCTGGATGGACAATGACAAAAATCTATTTGAAGTAAAAAGAGGATTGCATTTAAAAGGAAGGATCGCGGATTGAATTGGTTAAAGAAATGCTCAGGTTGTTATTCAGAACAAAACCATGGTCAATGAAGTGTCGCAGGGAAGTTTTATTTTATTATTGCTGTCTTCATATGAGATTTAGTTTTTCTGGTGGCACCTTTGCAGCACAATGACACAGATGACATTGGAGAGAAGGCCCTTCACTGCGAGAACTTTAGTTTGGTTGGACCCAAGGTTGAGACTGAGCCTGTTGAGAGATGTAAGGAGGATGCCGAATGTCCTCAACAGGGGAGCCCAAGGGAGCAGGACGTGAACCTACTAGGTAAAATCCCACCTCCAACAACGTCCTGAGGGGCGTCAGTGCATACTGATATGGGTGTGGGGGTGGGGGGATACATTACTGGAAATGATTTATCTTGTTTGCAAAATGATTTTAGGAACCCCATCTATCACTGTGTTTGATTTTCAGAGTAGCATCCTCGAGCCATTTATCTGGGTCAGCCCCATCTTTCCATCTGCACACCGACACCAAAGTCCAAGTCAGTCTCACCTCCATCTTCTCTGGCTCACATCATTCTGCCTGAGAAATTTCAAATGGGGTGCAATAACATTCAAAAAACCCACATCTATCTCAAGACAAAAGGGGGCAGAGTCTGTCTTTCAGGATGACAGATATTTTCGAAAGTCTGAGAAACCCAAACGAAAGTGAGATGGCCGTAGACTGTTAAACTAAGCTGGGAAGCTATAAGAACCACAAATATCCACCATAAAACAAACTTGTGGAGGGGAACATGAATGTGGTCTTTAAAAGATCATGTTTACACTGGTCTTTCACATTCGTTTATATATGGGATAGAGGCAAATGTTTTATTTTTTTTTTACAAAAGAAAATTCACAGATTATTCTTTAGACAAACAGTCCATATGGGATTGGGATATTATCATTGTGACCCACAAGTTTAGTTACTTTAATCTCAATTCAGCCACCTGAAACTGATTTTCTGTTTTTACATTTTTTCTGTACATCATGCCCTGATTTCACTGGCCGAGTGATTTTGGAGTTTTCTGAAAGGAAATTGCCAAGTTATTACCTGTCACTTCATTGAATAATTAAACCTTATTCTTTGTGATCATGGCCCCGGCTAAAAAGAAGAAGCGTTATTTAAAATGTTGGTATATCACACTAAAAATAAAAGGCATCTTGCAATATCTTGTTATAGGATTTGTTGAAAGATTTTGTCATACAGAGCTGCCAAGTTGAATAATGTGTTTAAAGGTGCTGTAAACATTATAGGACTTACTCAGTAATTACCATTCTGCTTCGTTCTTGCATGTTAAAACAATTCTATGTATGGTTCATTCATTCGTGCATATTAAAGCTAATGGTTCATAAACATTGTCTCTAGGCATTGGGGTGGAATGCTCATCACACCTGAAAGATCACTGAACTGTTAAGTTTTTTTTAATCTTGTCACTACTACCAGACCTGAGTGTAAACATATCCACAGGCACCATACTAGACGTCTACTGTAGGTCTACACCCTTTTCATTGATCTTAAATGCAGGCCAACACCACACTCAGTCAAGCCAATTTGTTCATTCTGTTTATGTGTGTGTGTGTGTGTGTGTCAGCAGCCTGGTTGTTTGCTCACGTTTTACTGCAGCACAACATCCTTACCATTTCCATTTATCCATTTAGCGCAAGGAACAGCTGATGGGGTCATCAAAGCAGGTTACATGAAGCAAACATAAAGAGCATGAACTAAACTGCAGCACATCGGTACTGGGGGCAGCTACGTGACGCCTGGAAGCGTTTCACAAAAACGATATAAAAGGAGCAAAAGTGCACCATTTACACTTATGCACCGTGGTTATGAAGTTTAATTTCACTTCCCTATGAAACAAATTCCCTTTTAAAACATTGACTATGACTACTTGAAGTACTAATAAAAGTTCAGAGGAAGATGATAAAGTCCCACTGACACTTACCCAAGTGGGCTGATACTGACTACTCTTACACTTCCCCTTGCAGATACCAGTGTCCAGTTCTCCTGTTATCTGTACAGGCCTTGACTTATCTAGTTCTGGACACAAAAGCCTGGTCCCAGGGAACACAGAGGCTTCATTAAAATGTCAATGAAAGACGGGAGCTCCTGTCAAGTTAATGGCCTTTTTACACAGAACAATACCCATTGATCCCAAATGTCCTCCCTGAGAGGAGATATGCAGGCTGACAATGTCATTGAACAGATCCTCAGACATGTCATAGACTGTCGGCATTAACAAACAGAGCCTCATGTGGAAAATAGAAAACGTAACTGCTACAAGCCTTATTTTGATTATAAGACAGTGACCGATTAAAGAAGCTATTTATAAGTGCCTGTTGTGAATACCTGCCCATAAAATATTTGCATCAGCAATGAATAATATTTCATAGAGGCAGTCCTAATGCTACGAACAAGATCTGCTTCTAAGTCTTTAAGTCAAAGGTAAGAAGGAATTGGTACATATGGTTCCTATGTATCATCAGTGAGTCAAATGTTTGTCTTAATATACTGTATATATTTTACCTTTCTATGCATATAAAACACTTCCACACACGCTTAAAACATTTTACATATAATACAGTGTATAATATATAATCAAGAATACATTAATAATAAAAGTACATGTGGTACTGTATTGTAACTCAAGCTGATGAACTGCAATCTGCAATGTTTTCATGTGCGTCACAAAGCAATGTATGCATTTGTTATTATGAACAATTGTATTAAAAATTTTAATATAGCACGTTTTA
Source organism: Stomatorhinus ivindoensis (assembly GCA_019775895.2). Classification (NCBI taxonomy): domain Eukaryota; kingdom Metazoa; phylum Chordata; class Actinopteri; order Osteoglossiformes; family Mormyridae; genus Stomatorhinus; species Stomatorhinus ivindoensis. The sequence goes on along the minus strand of JABFEB020000036.1, from coordinate 15,133,097 downwards.
CAGCAATCCAAGTCAAACACCCTTAACCCAGGGACTCCCTGTATTATGGTCTATTCATTTATTCATCAATTCATCCATCCGTAATTTAAAAATATTATTTCCTCCTTTCCCTTCAAACGAATGAAAACTGAAAAATCTTATTTCCTTGATAATTTCCTTGATTTTTAAATTTACTTTGTGATATTTACTCCATAATCAAAAAAAGGATTCAATGTTTTATTACCACTTAATATTTGAGTCTAAGCATACGTATATGCTGCTGTAAGTTTTATACAAAATCTCCCGCAGGCTTATGGTTCCTCAGTGTCTTCAGAGGAATGGCTTGATGACTGATTACACAACAACTGTAAGGAAGAACAGGACTTTGCTGTGTTGCTTCGCCTTGTGGCAAGTCAGACGGTGGATAAATCCTAAGGAACCAAGCAGCGGCTGTGAGATGGATGAGAGCTTTTCAAGGTCTTTAATCAACAAATAAGGCAAATAACAAATAACTGAGCTCCAACTGCCCCCGACTTTCCACTGGCCGCCCCAAAGAGTCCAGGCATGCCCACGTCAGCGAGTGCTGGCTGCTTGACCGGCCACGACTTCCACTGCTTGGAAACTTTTCAAAAACACCGGCTTCAGAGTCTCAGCCAGTGAGCTACCAGCAGGCACAGAATGAAGGAGAGAAGCTAATACCATCATAGGGGATCCATTCCTGTTTTTCTGATTGTGTTACTGCTTCACTGCGTTCAGCTATGAGAAGGGTACTAAAGGAGAAACCTGCCCAAAATAAGTTCTCCACACCTTACGGCAGCAGGGTAACCCAGCCTTACTTTTTTGCCAAAGGAGTGTGCAAATATATAGGAACTTCCAAATCCTATTGTGGTGTGGCAATCACATATATATCAGTATCATACTTCCATCCAATTATAATCAGGAATACAAATTCTTTCTCTATGCAAGCCGTCTCAACATACACTAATTCAATGGAATCAACAGATAATTAAACAGGTGAGAATATCAAACGCTATGAAGCTGCACAAAAGACTGTCAGAGCCCACCCGACTCTAGGGCTGCCTCTAACGTTGATTTTTCTACTGATTAAACTACTGACTATTTTAAAAATATTAATGAGATGCATATTGTCAAGGGAAAACGTTAATAATCTGCATTATTTTGGCGTATCTTTATACTTATTATGCGACTGTTTTAGTAAATAACTGAAAGCGCTGAAGTGGTGAAGAAACAGACAGTTCAGTAGCCATCACAGCTTTTGAAAGAGGACATACTGTGGTTACACAAGGTCAAAGATGTCAGCGGTGTGGTTACACAAGGTAAAAGATGTCAGCGGTGTGGTTACACAAGGTAAAAGATGTCAGTGGTGTGGTTACACAAGGTAAAAGACATCAGTGGTGTGGCAATGCTTCTCGCAGATTAAAGTCCGATACAATTTTGTTTGGTAAATAGTTTTCATTTTTATTTCAGTTCACATTATTATTATTTTATATGTACATTTTCCTTTCAGTTTTAGTTTAAGATAACACTGGCTCCAACAAGCCCAACACGCACAAACACGAACAGCAGCACCTTCAATCAACATATAATAAATCCAGATTATGGCCTAAAAATGTTCACAAATGCTCATATTGTTATTGTACGGTAGCAGGCAGACAACTTTATGACTTTAATGATCAGTGTATTTCGCAGCTACAAGGACAAAAGATATTTAAAAGTTCTAATACTAATGTTAATTTAATAAGCATGAACAGCCATCACTTATGGTGGTGTTGCCTACTCTTGCGGCCCATCATCCATCATCCAGAATAGCCCATCATCCAGAATAGCCCATCATCCAGAATAGCCCATCATCCAGAATAGCACCTGTGTGTTTTCCCTTCAGGTGCTCGCGCTAAGCACTATTATGCCATCAACTTTTCACAGTGTACAACTGAATTACTCTCATAATTACACATTGATATTAAAGGAAAAGATGTATCACAATGAAGCGTTTTCGAATTCATAATGGTAATTTCATTAAAATAATTTTTAAAACCGATGCATTGATTTAAAATATTTCAGCATCTTATCATTAACTATCATGGCAGCCCTACTGGACTCTGCACTTGGTTTCTGTAAGTACACCATGGAAGCAAACTCATCCACGGCTGGTGTCCCTGTTTACATATTTCTACATGTCCCACTGTGTTTGTGATCCTCTTGATCGACAGGCTTCAGGGCTTTCACAATCTTTGGTGCGTGATAATTTGGAGGATGGAACAGAAGTCAGCTGCTCTGATGTCACACAACAAATTCAAGGTGTGCCAGGAACAGTTCAGCCTTGGAGGCCCCATCCCAAGCAAACACAATCAAACCGGACAAATGTATTTACTCTGGTGAAATTAGCCATACCTCCATCTGGCACAGAGGTGCACAGTGGCATTCAGGAGCTGGCTAACCAGGTGGGTCTTGCTCTGGTCGAAAGTAGGGAGACCCGAGCATCGCTATAGGCCTCAGAGTGTAAGAGAAAGGACAGGACCTTCGAGTCATTTTCCTGCAACTGTGCCCAGGAAAATGGAAAGGCGGCAGTATAACCTCGACATTTCTGTCCTATTTCACAGCGATAAAAATAAGATCCCCGCAACCGGAAGACTAGACTTATTGCTTTGACTCACATTTCACACATTATTCTTCTGGCAGATCATCTAGAATCTCAATTATTTCTCCAGTCATATTTCATCCTAGAATCTCTTTTTTATGCAGTTTATTTCTCCAATGGTAATATTAGGAGAGATAATTCAGACAACACTGAGTTATAAAAAAGATATCCATTGTTTCTTCCAACACAGCTTTGAGTACAAAAATCCCCCAGTGGGGAACATCCTCAGCGAATCAACACATTATGTTTTTTTTATTATTATTATTTTTTTTTATTACCGATGGACACACAGCAACGATGAGTGGGTAAGATGGAGAGTACAACCAATTTGAATTTTAACAAAATTGGTAGCAGTCAGACTCATCAAGTGTTTTTTGTTTTAGTTAAAAGCCAGATATCAAGCTTTTTTCCAGAAATAATAAACATTTTTGAGGCATAAAATCCTCCTAGAGAGCCAGAGAAATTATCATGCTGTGACCGTGGGCAAATCCTCAGGTGTCACAATGATACTTGCCCTTTCTCCAGCCCTATTCTCTGGGACACATTCATTACAGAATGTAATAAATGTTTTTCATTTAATGTTTTTTTTTTATTCTTGTATAATTCCAATTATTATAATGTAATATTTATTTTCATCAACATTTTGGTATATATTAAGTCAAGTAAATTTTCAAACTTTCTAGAATATTATGTAACTTTTTAGTGCTTTTACCTGCCTCCAGGTATCTACAATATGAAGCATGATGCTCTGGTGCCAATGGACAAAATTCTGCTTCATCCATTTCACATTAAACTGAGACTGATAAAGCAGTTTGGCGCAGCATTAAACCACAATTGACAAATGCAATCAACGCTTCGCAAACGATCAGATGCTAAATTTGTGGTTGATGTGGTTGTTGTGGTTCACAAGTGAAACAGATGTTTGCATAATAAACTCTTGAGAACAAAATGCCAGAGGTGGAAAAGAGAACCTGAGGTGCATTTAAGAATGTTGTGACTGGTTTTCTAGATAACAACAAAGTGGAAAACTACAAGGATCTTATTGAAGAGCTGCTTTACATTTACTACAGTTTGGAACACAGAACGTCACTCAAGCTGCACTACTTGCACTCACATTTAGATTTTTTTCGACCAAATGTCAGCGCTGTTAGGAGGACAATGTAGAACAGTTTCACCAGGACATAAAGTTGATGGAAAACATATGAAGGAAGGTGGGATGTAGCTAGGATGAGTGCCTTTGTCTGGAAAATGGTTTGTGGAGACATCACTACTCATAAAAGATGAAAACGATCCAACGCACAGTTTTGAGGTTTTGGATGGCCTACTATAATAAGTAACTAAACTGTTGTTGCTTTTTTGGGTGTTATGTGTCATACCCTGCCCGTGACAGCCTCATGTGCCACGCCCCTGATACCTCATGTCTCTCCCCTGATGGATTCCA
>JABFEB020000036.1:15100066-15114289 GCA_019775895.2 Stomatorhinus ivindoensis | reverse complement strand
TACACCTAATACAGAGAATACACTCATCCTGCATACATGTGCATGATGCTACACAGCCTGTCTGAGCATCTCAATTTGCATGGGATTTCATCTGTCAATATCATTTAAAATTGCTGGTCGATGCATTTATTCATATCCAGATTTTTATGCGGATATTGGGGAATGGGAAACGGCAATTTAACACACTTATTGAAGCAGAATAGAGTAAGCATTCTGGATTAGACTGCTCTAGATCCAGGGGACCTTACTGTGAACTGACACTAGCAAGAAATGCTGCATCTCAAATCAGACTCTGGGATTATACATGTAGGTGGTCGTCCAGAAGATGAAGATCTTTCTCTCCATGAAGCTGACATGGTGTCACACCAGTAATGCTAACCAAGATAGATCTGCCATAATATGGTTATCCCCCCTGTTGCGAATGGAGGTATCCAGGGAACGGCCACATGCGCAAACCTCACTATTCCCGAATCTCTGAAGTGGAATAAATCTGACAGCATAGGCTGGCCAGTGCCTCCCAGCATGACACACCACATATGCTCAGCGATCGATATATGACAAACACAAAGGTCAGACAAATATATGACCAAATTTAGTTCCCAGGACATCATACATTAAAGGACAATAAACGCCCTTTACCTGCCATGGATTTTACCAAGATTCACCCCCTCCCCAGAAAATAAAACTAGACTTCACAGTCCATGTCAAAGGCAATCTTTAGATTTGTACTATTTGGTTTTTATGGTCTTATTTCTGTTGCCATGACACTAAGCTTCATGACAATGAACCCTAGATTTTGGAAATTGTTAAGCCAATAGGATGAACATTTTTCCAACCCTGTTTCAGCAGCACAAGGTGAAAATCTGAAGGTTGCTTCAGCTCCAGAAAATGCACAACTCCATCAACTCCACTGACAGCTGAAGCCTCTTGTGTAGGGTCCAAAACAAGCATATCTGGCTCAACAGGTACAACGTCTGTGACATAAATTTGATGCTTATACCTCAACTTTAGTATCCACCTTTTGCCACGGTTCTTCGTTGAATTTAAGCACCATACGTTAAAGGGGTTTTGGGCAGCTGAGCAGGTGTTTGTCTTTGTCTGTCAAATCTTCTAATACTGGCATCCATGTGTCTCCCTTTCTTCGTTTTCTTGCCCTGTCCTCTCTGTTATATTTTATTCTGACACATACCACAGTTATGTGCCATTAATCAGACCCCCCATGTATGAGAGTTGAATGCTAAATCCCTTTCCTGTTCTTCCTCAACCCCACAATAGAAATGGACACATTAACCTTGCAGCCTGCTTCCCTCTCTGAACTCAGCAATATTGCAAGAAGGAGAAATTCCCCAATTGTCTTGCCTGCAAGTTCCTCCCCTGAATGATTATGTGTGCGCGTGTGTGTGCATTTGTGTGTGAGTGAGTGTGTGTGTGTGTCTGCGTATGCACACATTTCTGTGCCACTGTGAGGCAGTTCCCGCTATGCTATAAATAAGCTCAGGCTGTAGTGAGAAGCAAAAGCCTGTGGAGGAGAGTGACAGCAGAGGGCACACTGGCCTCTCGCTCCATGAGAGGTGTAAACGGAAACCAAAGGCGAATCCAATAAGTCTGCAGAGCATAACCACACAGCGCAAGAGACAGCAGAACACTATGCTGTAGATGTTTACACACATCAGACTGACCTAAAACCTGAAGGGAAAAAGAATTCTGAAAAATGAAATGTGTAAACCCATAGAAAAAAGTTCTTTGGTTAGAGCGAGTGCAAATGCCGGCTTTTCCAAGGTCAAATAAGACGTGTGCATCTATTCGCATAGATCGATCTTTTTCCTGAATCTCAGTAATGTATGAAATCTGAAACTATATTCTAAACAAGTCTACCTTTTGAAACCCCATGGAAAGAAACATGCTGAAAGTCGAGCCGTTTTTGTGAAGCTGCCCACTCACAGATGATCTTTTCTGCTTGTCTTGCTAAAGGTCTTCAGCCAAGGCAGAATAATGAAAACCATGATGTTCTTACCTTGAACCTGAGCACAAGTGGTTTGAAGGCAGAGGAGGACGATGACAGGGAGGATGTCAAGGAACGTCTTGGGCAGGAGGGCAGTGGGCGCCTTGCCGTCCCATCTGATGGCCATCGCAACATCAGGAGCTGAGGCAGAAATGGTTCAGATCATGATGGTCGTAAAGCATGGAGCTTACCTGCACAGTTAACTGAGCAGGGTTGCTGTGCTCCTGGACTAAAGGTTAGACAGAGATGCTCTAAAAACAACTAAAAAAAAACCAAGCAGAAGTGCTTTTGCATTTATGACCATCCCAGCAGCTCATAAAACTGGTTTCATCTAAAAAAAAAAAAAAACGGAAAGTGTGGAGTAAACAAAATGATGTTTTGTTAGTCATACTCCGAGTATATCAACATGAAATGCAAATTCTCAATTCAGAATGAAGCATTCATTACACAAAAGCTTTTAATCAGCTAACAATACATCAGAAATTATTGATTTGAAAAATTTGTGCAGGGACAAAATTTACTGCTGCTTTCATACTTAATGAAGTATTATTTCTACATCTACATCCAGTGTATACAGCATTTGTAGATTAAGTACTATATTGGCAGATTTTACATTTCTGAGTAATTGTAGTGCACAAAATACAGTGCAAAAAGAACCCTATGATCAGGTATTCTAACGAAGTCCCGTTTCCCTCGCCTGGACTAGGGTCACCGGGGCTCCACCCTGGAGCCAGGTCTGGGGGAGGGGCCCGTTGGTGAGCGCCCGGTGGCCGGCCTTGGCCCGTGGGGCCTGGGCGGGCAATAGCCCGAAAGAGGCAGGTCCCCAGGTGGGCCCAGTCACTTAGTGCAGATTGGGGGAAATTGTAAAGTTTAACCATTTAGTTTTTTAAGAAAAAAACTGCATTGAAGAAAATTTGATTTTTGCTTGTATATGCTGTCAATTACAGTTCTTAGAAAGAATCAGAATAAACAAAAATCTATCAGCATGTCACTGTTGCATAAAAATCGGAAATTTGTATCAACCAAGAAAATTGCAATTGATGCATTTCTACTGCTAACATGGCCAATTCCCTTCCTACTGTAGCAAGATCAGCCCAACAGCAGACCGCATGATGTTTCAACAAACCTAGAATGTCATGACAGGACCAACAGGAAGCTCCTGCCAGAGTCGACGTCAAAGTTCATGTCATCTACCATCAGAACAAGACTGCACAATTTTAAATTACATGGGAGGCATACATGGAGGAAACCCTTGCTATCAAAAACAAAATATCAGGGCAAGACTAAAGTTTTCCAGACAACACATAGACAAAGATCAGGACTTCTGGAACAATGTGCTTTGGACAAGTAAATCTAAAATCATTTGGACACAGTAACAGAAGGCATGTTATGTATCAACTAAAGATAACCTTTGAGCCAAAAAACAATACCAACTGTGAAGCATGGGGTGGAAATGTCATGGTCTTGGGCTGTGTCAGAAAGCAGAGGAGAATTGTAAACGTGCAATGGGGTAGAGACAAAAATGACAAGCTGTTCTGTAAATAAGATAAATAGCATACAGCTAATTAGTTAGTTTAATAAAAAAAGACATTATATAGACCTGTTCTATAGGAAAGGTAACCTTAAATGACTTCTGGCGCTATATAGAAAATAAAACTACATAAAATTAACTTGACCTTCAAGGGGGGGTGGGACACTGGTCTTCCATATGCTCATCTTAATCCGATTGAAAATCTATGGAAAGATCTGAAAATTGCAGTGTGGAGACACCACCCTTCAAACCTGACACAGCTTGCACAGTTTGCTCAGGAAGAGTGGGGCAGACTACCTGTTGGCAAATGCAGACGCCTCATTGTGAAGTACAGAGAGCGCTTCTTCACAGTGATTACTACGGAAGGTGGCGCCACCTTTGTCCATGCCATTTTCATTTTCATATATAAAATATTCAACAGAATCACTAATCGAAAGGAAAGTCTGACTTGTGTTAAATATGGAATAAACATTAAGGGATGCCATTCAAGTTTCATCAGTTTCAAATTATTTCAGAGATAGTTGTGTTTTTTAATTTTTCTGTGGAAGGGTACCGACAAATTTGTCTGAATAAGGGAACATTACACTGGAAATATTTGGTTTGTCAAAACACCATGTCGCTCAACTCAACATTCTCAAAGAGACATGTGGGCTGTCTTTCAGTTTCTGTGTGAGACTGAGGGATCACTTCATCCATTCAAAGAATGAAAGCCTCTTGTTCATCAAAAGGTCATCTGCAGAACTCAGCTTTTTAATACTGAGTAATAAAATGAATCAATGTGCAACTAATGTGTAGTACAGCTTGGGCGAAACAAGGTACAGAGGGTCTTCACCTGCAGTCGCAGTAAAGGGTAAGGACTGCAGAGGCAGACTACCACTGGAGCGATGGAGAGAGCAAAATATCAGAGGCAACATGCTGACACTAGTAGGGATAAACTAAAGAGGAAGGGAAAAGGGAATTTTCACTGAGCTTTACGGAAACATGATCCAAGCTCCTACAGAGTGGGCATCCAAGTGGAATGAATGAGCGCCTGGTGGGTCATCACATGGGCAGGGCAAGGGGGACCCCATCTGCAGCGCTTGATAGAGGCATCGAGGGCATGGGGGGGGGGGAAGGCCGGCAAGGATTCCAACACACAAACACAGACTTAAATAAACAAACAACCTGATGGGTGGATTACTAACAAGCTGACACCGAAATCTGACCCCTCAGACACACATTTCATGTACAAAACCTTCCCATGGTGCATTGCTTGTGCATTAACTCTCACAGCTTATACGCAGGCAGTTTCTTAAGGCCCAACACAGTAACATACAGCTTAGCATTACAAAGCCCTTAAATTGTTTCAAATTATGTAGTATGGAATCAACAAGCATTGCAAAACACAATTCTAAAAAAATCTGTGACAAAATTACTAAGATTTATGGCCCTACTGACACAAAACACGACAATATAAGTTAAATATTCAAAATACTCCTAACAAGCATGTCCTATAAAGTGTCACAAATGAGTCCTTTGCAAAGCAGCGATAAATATTGAACTGTATTACTTATTTGGAATTCAGTACTTCCCAAAACATTAAAGGTACTTTGTCAAGGTGTTAGAACCATTAGCTTGTGCTCAGTAAATGAGGCAAAGTTGCACATGGCTGTCTGAAAGAAACCATACTGAAGAACAAGACAGAAACATAAACCAGCTGGACAAGTAAGCCATGGATGACATGAGATCGGCTCCGAAGTGTCATCAGTGACAGTCATTTCACAGCCAAAGCAGAGTGAAGAGCTGAAGAATCAATAGGTCTGCACTTCTCGTGGTCTCACCCATTCCTCCCGGAATCAATAGGCCTGCACTTCTCGTGGTCTCACCCATTCCTCCCGGAATCAATAGGTCTGCACTTCTCGTGGTCTCACCCATTCCTCCCGGAAGTGAATCACGAGAGTACAGGCTCCCATGAAATAAGCACTGCAGCAGTGTCTTGGTAAACCTGACCGCTTGTGAACTAGTTGCGCTGTACTAAAGCAAACTGAATGGCTAGTGGTTAGCATGCCTCCAGCTGCAATGGAAATTCAGTATTGGGTCATATCTGATTTAAGAAACAGTCATAAATCCAAATGTTTCAAACAGGTTCAACCGCAGGTATATCCTCTCTATTTTTATTCCACTCATTGAGCTCAAATATATTTTTTTAAATCTGTAATAAAGCTGTGCATATGTAGTGTTGTTTTGTTAAAGGGTTTTAGTTCCGTTGACTGCAATCTTTCTGACATCAGTGTTTGAATACCATATAAAGTTCATTTAATCCCATCCCTGAGGAACTTTAATCTTTAAATTTTCTTAAACATTATGAAATATCTATGAAGATCCAGATTAATGTAACATAATATAATGGAATGGACACATTCACCCTTGTTACTATGTCAATAGAACATTAACTCCTCCCTGTACTACCATACATTACTGCACTTTCACACCATGCTGATATAACCTTAAATTCATTCAACTTTACTCCACATTTCCTTATGGATCTACCCTCTCACTCTTCAATATCACAATATTCCAGTTACTGCTCAGTTGCCCCAGCACATTCTACCTCTAGTGCACCCATCAACTCCCCGGGTGAAAAATGTGAGACCCCTCTCACATTGGTTCAGTCCCCCATAAATCTACGCTGCCTGTAATTCTCCAAGTGTTACAATTTGCATCAGGAGTAATTAAGGATGCAGGCGAGAAGAGGGTGGCGTGCAGCTCATCCACATCCTAGTCCAATGGCAGGCCACTGCTGGATGGTGGCCCAGGAGGGACAGATTGAAGAGGAGTGTGGTGGTGGCCAAGCAGTCTATGTTTATAAACCTGTGTCTTCCCCCCTTCCCATGCCCTGCAAAATTCCTCATCATACAGGTCAGACTAAATATTCAATATGACCTCTAGTCATCATCTATAGCATGTTAAGTAGGAAAAATAAGACACCAGGAAGTATGACAAGAGGCTAAAGACAGGTCGCTATCCAGGGTCCTGAATCAGTAGCTTACAGTGGATCCGGCTCAGTCTGAACAACACACTGTGTGCACTGGGTGAGGCACAGACATGCAGACAAAATGCAATTATGTGGGAGCCCTTAAGTGCCAAGAATAAAGGCACATAAAAATGAAATGCGGACACGTGAAGCAAATTCTGCTTTTCTGTAAACATAATGGTACTATGTGCTTCATGGTAAAAATTCTTTAGAACTGTTCAACAACATACCTTCTACTCTGAAACAAACCCTCTCTGCAAAACTACACAGTGTATTATTAACCGATAATCCTCCTTTTTTTGAGTGAAAATATTGTTGTAACTGACAAGTCTCACCTATAATTATTGCATCTGTGTGCAATTCTATACAGTGGTATGCAAGTACCTCCTGCAAGCTCCCATGTCTGGGAGCATTACTGACCTTTGCTCCTTTAACTTTGTACCTTTGATCAGATTGAATGCTTTTATACATTATTACACACAGCGCAAATCTGAGAAATCACTCAGAGATATGTACTACATGTGGGTTGAAATAATGCTCATGAGAATCTGTCTTTATCACCACATGAACAATCTCTCCTGGTTATACTAATCTGTGTCTCCCAGCCATCAAGGGAGAGACCTGCTGGATTACATATGATCAGCTCTAATATTCCCCTACAGAATTACCACAGAAGATTTCACACAGCCAGGGGGCTTATTTAACAGTGCCTAAAGTCACCTTCAAATATGATCCTTCTTCCAAGCACATATCTCATTCGCTGCGGGGGCACAGCACAAGGCTGCATTGTAATGTGCAAAAAAGGCCACACAGGACTCTATTTCAAAAGTCACAGCTGTTTCACCCACAGGAGCCCAGGACACCCAGGTGTGGTGATCTGTGCTGTTTATTTACTTGGCATGACCATGCCAAAGTTCCAGCAAGTGGTCTTAAATCATCACTGGGGCCCTTGACAGAGCTGAAGTAACGTGCTGTTACCATAGTGTGAGGTTGCAGACATCGTCGTAAGGAATCAGGCATCTGAACCATCACAGTACCACAGACCATGGAAAAAGAAATGCTTCACCCCCACCCTTCAGAAACAGCCCCGAAAGACAAACAGTCTGATCACGCCCATCTGTTTATAATGGACACCAAAAAAGAGAAGGAACCTACAACGTATCAGACAGTTACATGTATCCTTTGGTCTGCCCAACCTGTTAACATTTTTACATGATAGATAGACTTTTACGTTTTCATTAGCACACTTCTGGTTTACACTGAAACCAGGGTGAAAGAGTGACTGTTTCCGTACAAATCTCACTAGTAAGCCACTAGTAATTCGTTAAACTGGCATTAAGGAGAAAGAATGAAAGCCAGAAGTCTTACATTAGTAAACAAGCTCAAAACGTTTCCACTATTTACACCAATACAAGCAAAAATGGATTTCTATTAACTATCATGTGGTAATTCATACCGCTACTTAAATCACACCTCTGCAGGAAACTTCTCACCCCATCCTCCTTACCTTTCCTTGGAACCCTCCTCCAGTCACAGACTTGGAATTCTCTTTCCTATGCTGTAAGTCCTAGACACTGGAGAATGAGGGAGGTGTGAGTGAGGAGGAGCGATGAAGAGACAGCAATGATCTGCCGATACAGCTTGGTGCTACTGTTCTCCTGCGCTCACACACACAACTGGCAAGAGACTGCTCCCCTGTGCCCAAGCACAGCCCGTCAGAAAAGCTGGGGGGGAGAGGGAAGGGATGGGGGAGAGAAATTGCCTAGCTAATGCAGACTGTCACAGACGGCTGCATTCCCTGCTTTGTCCAGTACAAGTAAACTAAATGTCTTCCACAGAGACATTAATTAAAGTAATTTGATCCCTTGTTCTAGGGAAGAGTCATGTTGTTGCATGGTCCAGTTCTCCAATAGCTGCTTGTCTGTTTAGTTAAATGTGTGCAGTATAGATAGAAAATGCTAAACTTCTCAACATTACTTAAAAAAAGCTGCTATCCATAACAACAAACGGAGAAATGTTTTATGATGAAAGTATTAATCTTTTAGAAAAAGAAACCTGGAGGGGCTTTTATTCATTTCAGAGGTCTAATGTAATTGCATCTATAATGACAACTAAGGAAAGTGAGACAATAATGAGACCACACTCCCAAGCAAAGAATTAAAAACTGTTTCTACTGTTTGTGGCACACACACATTGAGATAAATAAAATGTAAATGACCAATATGTGATAATACCCAATAAAATGAATCAGTGTACACAATAACAATGGCTCAACTATAATTTCACATCTCAGGAAACAGGGGCATTTCAGAATAAGTAATACAGTTCAAATGTAAATTACTGTTGAAGTAGTTTGGCTTGACTCAATTGACCTCATTTTCTTCTATGGAGTAAGTTTAGCATGAACAAGAAAAAGAAGATTTCATATGAAGTAAAATCATCCACTGACACGCAATGCTATCATTTATTCAATAAAAATGTGCCAAAAAATACAATTCCACCCTTTTAAATCTGTCAAAAAGAATTACCTAAGAACTGGAATAGAATACTCAATTGTACTTACTATAAATGTACTATTTAGATATTATTTACTACACTGTTAAAGATAAAAACTGCGCTTAGTAATGAACAGTATATGTGGTTATCTACTCTTCCTTACTGCACCACACAGACATAAATAGTACGCACAGTGTTCAGCATGAACGCCATATTTAACACTTTTAAGAAAGATAACTTTAAAAAAGGTGATCTCATCTAATGCATGTGATCACCATAATCACCACAAATCACGTTAGCAGCAAATGTAGTAAAGGAGCGCAACACTCCTTTATATGCAAAAAATATCACAATATAGTAATTCCATGCACAATACGCACCAATTAGGAATAAAATTCAAACCACCTGCCTGATATTGAGCAGGTCCTCCTACCTCTGCCAAATCAGCTTTGACCTTTCAAGGCATGGACAGGTCACAAAGGTGTCTTGTGGTATCTTGTATTAAGACAGTGGAAACAGATCCTGTAAGTTGCAAGGTAGTGCGTGAATGCATCTTAAAAATCCAGCACATCCCACAAATGCTCAATCAGATAGAGATCTGGGGAAATTGGGGGCAAAGTCAACACCTTGAACTCTTTTACATTTTCCTACAATTTTTGCAATATGGCAGGGCACTAGGGGTGTAACGGCACACAAATATCACGGTTGGTTAGGTTTTCGGTACAGCAGGGGTAAAAGAAACAAAAGATAAATTGCTGCATTTTTTCTTTATTAAACAGTGGCTTACCGAATGAAGTATGACTGTATTTCATAAAAAGGAACTGCTACAACCGACTAATAAAAAAGCGACATTTACTTAAAAATAAATCAAAATAAATATCCTCTCAAGTAAATAAGAAGAAAATAACTATCCATTAAGGTGCACATTTTAAAAATTAACTGCACCTGATCTGTACTTCACATTAGCAGCTTTCAGCTCCACATTAGAACTGCCTCAAAAACACAAAACATAACAAAATAAATATTCATTATGGTGTAGCATTTTAAAAAATACCTGTGCTGTACTTGTATTCGCGTTGACAACTTCCAGCTTCACATGCTTTACAAGGGGCATCAATCTGCTGACGGAGTCCACACTCATTGGGGAATACCGTTACCATGAAGGGGTGTACAACAATATTTAAGTAGATGATCCGTGTCGATGTAACATCCACGTATATGCCAGGGCCCAAGGCTACCCAGCAGAATATTGCCCAAAGCATCGCACTGCCTTCTTCTCATAATGAATCCTGTTGCCATCTCTTCCCCAAGTAAATGACACACACACTCATGTGTCGACATAATGCAACAGAAAACACGACTCATCAGAGCAGGCCGCCTTCTTCCACTGCTCCATGGTCCAGTTCTGATGCTCTCGTTCTTCAGTTGATAGTAGGCCTTCTTTAGGCCACTTCTGCTAAGTACTGACTGCATACTGGAAACATTCCACAAGACCTGCCATTTTGGCGATGCCTTGACGCAGTCATGTAGGCATCACAATTTAGCCCTTGACAAAGTCACTCAGATCCTTACGCTAGTCTATTTTTCTTGCTTTCAACACATCAGCTTCAAGAACCAACTGTTCAATTGCCTAATATACAATGGCACCCTTTACAGGTGCCATTGTCACAAGACAAGATAATCACTTTTATTCCCATCCACTGTCAGTGGATTTTATGTTACTGCTGATTGGTATAAGTAATATGTGGCAGTTGCTCAATGGACACTAGTCCTAACATGCCCATTTCCAGAATTCAACTGCACCATAACAATACCCAGAAGACAACTACATCACTAAGAACATACTGACGAAAACTGCTTTGCTAATAACCATGAAACCGTGAGAAAAATAGTAGACTATAGATGTTGAGAGCTCTGCTTCTCTCAGCGGCTTGCTGTGTGCTAATTTGTCTGCAACACAGCATAGGAGTGTGGCTAATGGGGACATCTCTATGCCAGCATCTGTTTTAATACATCTCTGTCTCAACTCACTGCTCTATGAGACTTTCTTTACAGCAGTGGT
This sequence comes from Stomatorhinus ivindoensis, assembly GCA_019775895.2. Classification (NCBI taxonomy): domain Eukaryota; kingdom Metazoa; phylum Chordata; class Actinopteri; order Osteoglossiformes; family Mormyridae; genus Stomatorhinus; species Stomatorhinus ivindoensis. Next base: position 15,103,185 of record JABFEB020000036.1, on the reverse strand, counting down.
GGAGAACCCTGGTTCATTTTCAATGTGCCCAGTTCATTCAAAATTTGTTTGTAGAAAATGTAATCAAAAATAAAGTTGTTAAATTACTGTTGTTCATTAAACAATACATTTTCATGTGCTGTCATCGGCATAATGAGAAAACCTAAATAAAGATATTCAATACACTAGCACAATGCGTTCCCCATATACATAGATTGCACAATGAGTCAGAAATTGTGTAATTGAAACTTATATTTGAATACTGAAACGTGATACCACAGAGTGCACTCAGAAAACCCATAAGGTAGCATTTTTCGACTGGGGAGCACAAATCAATAAAAAATTTAAGAAGCCTGCTATTTAGCGGATTATCTATATATCATCTTTACTTCCATGTTTTTCTTTAGGCATAAAAAAAGTTCATTACTTGGTGCATGTGTGTGGGGGGGGGGGACAGGGGGAGTTAGACAACTCAATATTTTATCCTCATATTTTTATATTAAAATATAGCACATGTGGCTTTTGGATACAGCTTAGCCCCCCATAGACCAGGACTCTGAATACTTCCACTGCTGGCTAACAAGAAAAAGTATCTCTTCAGTCACTTACACCACTCGCCATACATAACAAGTGACTGTCAGCTTAATTGAGCCTCTACAGAACACCAATTTCATTTAAGATTGTAGATATTTAACAACAAACTACTGAATCTCTACCGCAAACTACGTATTTTATGTGAGCTCTGCCAGGACACAATCAGTAAAGGCAACAAATGCGCATGGTTATTGTTGCTGCACACAATCTTTCTGTAGTACAATCCCCAGTTCTGCTCTTAAGTAAAGTGTTCTGATTTAACATATTCAGGTGTTTCCTTTTAAAACCTTAATTTTGAAATTTGATGCCAGTAAAGCACTTCATTGTCCACGTTTTATATCAAAATTGTTATCCTCAAACTAACAAAAAGCTTTTATCTGTTATAGTATCCAGTAATCAAACCTGGATTATATGTTACTTCCAGTGCTCCTAAACAATATTTTAAGATTCAAACTTGCATGGAAAAACAAATGAACTAGCATTACAGATCATGAATATTCTGGTATTCCTAGTTTCAAACCTTCTCCTAATTGTCCAATTACTTGTGCTAATTCTGTAGATGGGAAAGTATTTCATGTAAAGTTTAGTATTCAATATATTTTTTGCTTACTAGAAATTTTCATTCGAAATTGCTTACCACCACACAGATTGCATGTAATTCACTGGTTACAGATCAAGTTTCCTCAAAATCAAAGGAATCTCTATCTCTAAAACTGTCACTGTATGACTTAAAAATAATCATTATGCTATTCGACACCACTGTGTGCCTATACCATAAATTCCAAAGAATGTGACTAAGCATTACTCAAGGGAACCCATACTGTAAATCATTGTCTGCACAGATATGCGAATAAAAGCAGAGTCAATGATGTTTAGACTTTTAAAAACATCCAGATGAAATATTAACAAACCTGAAGTTGAATGACTATTAATGGATGCCATACTAAACAGGAGAGTAAGAGTCATTTATAATCATTACCATCATACAGAAAAAGAATAACTCAGGCAATCCCTTAAACAGAGCACTTAAAAACAAGCTAAGATGATGAATGAGGAAACCAGGATACATAAAATAATCTCCACAAAACCCCGGGCCCTGTGTTTGTTTACAAATTCAGGTTGTAGCAATTTACTTGAAAGCATATATGATGCCCATTCAAATAAATCTGAGAACAAATCTGAAATGGGACCCCGACAGCAATGCTTTAACAAACACAGAAGAAATTATTAAAATGAAAATGATATACATTTTTCATTAGTCACATAATATTGTGATTGTATAAAGTAGCAATTAATTTTATGGGTCGTTTAAATTTCTTATATGAGGAGTGTAGTCTGGATGACAATACAAACATTACTTTTTCTCCATAATTATATATTATCAGCAGATTTATAGCTGATTAAATGTATACCTTTCAAAATCTGCTGTATTGTTGATATATGGGTCATTAGAATTGCAAAGGTGGCTTGAAACTCTTGCCAGACTGAGAAGCCAGAGTCCATCAATGTAATTAGTACTACAAGCCGTCAAATGCCGTGTAGGTTTCTTCGTAAAATTACTAAAAAAACAAGTCATCAGGTCACAGACCTGAGTAATATGACACAAAGCAATCATTCTTGGACCACAAATTGCAGGCGCATTATGTTAATGCATGCTGAGATATTTCATTTCTGTATGCACTCCTTTCAAGAACTAATTACGTGGAAATAGCTGTTGTTATAGAATAGTAAAAAACAACAAATCACTTCCCAAGATGTCAATAAACAGCAAAGATGTCCTGAAGTAAAAAAATAATTTAAAGGGTGTTTGATTTAGTTGAAAGGCACACTTCTGGAGGGGCATCTTGCCTAGAAGATGGGGCCCTGTTGCTCAAGCACATGACTGGCAGTCACATATGCATGGACCCTGTAAATATGACAGACGTTGACATTTCAAATTAAAAATATAAAATTTCACTTCATAAAATGTTCCTCAAAAGAGTGGTTTGGAGTTGAAAAAGTCACCAAAACCTATAGACCAAAAGTGTAACTGTTTCTGGCATATACGAATATATTAGAAAACATTGCCCTGCATATACAGGGTGGTGGGTTAATGTGTTTTAAGAGAACCTGTGTCCTTATTGCCCTGTATATTGGCATCTTATTCAGGGAATACATTGTCTCATTCCTTCTGCACCCCTCGTTAAGTGCCATTTTTGCTTACGGAAAACACAGTGGTCCCTCAGTTCTCAATCTCATTAAAACTCGAATTTCAGGGTTCTCTTCACCCACAAAATATCCAAACCATAATACAGAGAAAAAGAGGTGTTTTGAGCAACTCCAATACTTCTAAGGAGACATTCACATCTTCTCCAGGAGTGGGTTCTCAGTTAAATTAGCAAAGGACATTATACGATAAACTGCTGCCATAACTGATAGTAACACCCCCTTTCGTCTTCAGAACTGCCTTAATTACATGTGGCATTGATACAACAAGGTGCTGAAAGCATTCTTTAGAAATGTTGGCCCATATTGATAGGATAGCATCTTGCAGTTGATGGAGATTT
>JABFEB020000036.1:15075114-15089695 GCA_019775895.2 Stomatorhinus ivindoensis | reverse complement strand
ATAAGATTTTAACAACTCTGAGTTATTAAGTTCTTCCCAAGCGAGCTTGATGGGCCGAATGGCCTCCTCTCGTTTGTGTAGTTCTTATGTTCTTATGTTCTAACAGTGGAAATATGTACACACCAAAAAGAATCCTGCAGGCATTGCAGCATGGTCTATTCCAGCAGACCATCTGAGAAATACAACATGGTTCACTCGACCAGCATTCTTGTCTCAGCCTGAAGACAAGCCACCTGCTAAGCAGACATTCGAATCCAGGAAAAGATTCTGAGATCCTATAATATGTGAGACCTGTAAGAAAAAGCCACAGTGCCTCTCATCTAAAGTAAATATTCCAAAGAGCACCCACTTTGGTCCCTGATCCTTTCATTGACCAGAATGGGCTGTTGAGGGTTGGATGGCATCTTGCTGAAGCAGACTTAGAATTAAATAAAAAATATCATGGAACTACCCTCATGCCATCAGTGTCACAAGCAGACAAAACGCCAGGGACGTCACTTTACTGAGGAAGCTGTCCGACCTGCCACTTACTAGATCAAAGGGTGGGTGAGATGTGCGAACAGAATGATTTTTGAATGCATCGTATGCCAAAAGCTTAGAAAAAAGTGTGAAGTTCAGAAAATGGCCAATCTGCTACTGAACGGGCTCAGCAAGAAGCCGTCCTTCACTAATGTTAGCACTGATGTGTTTGGGCCCAGGTTTGTATCAACACGCTGTATGAGGGGAGGCCATGCTGAGAGTAAGAGGTGTGTCATGGCTACAGTGTACACATTGAGGTCATTGAGTCCTGCTTTGTAAATGCATCCAGAAGGTATCTGGCGGGCCAAGGCCCAGTGAAGCATATATGTTCTTACAGGTACACCGATTTCATTTGGGCCTCCAAAGACCTGGGAATTACCCAAGATGACTAAACTGTAAAGTGTTTTGAGTTTGTATTGTCAAAAGGTGAAACCTTGTGGGTATCAGACAGGGAATGTTTTGTTATGGGTGTATTTTTCTTTTCAGTTAAATGTGTTCCCTGCGAAAGCTTATTCCTTTGCTCCTTTGGCGCCACCTCCAGTTATTTAGTAATTTGCAACAAAACATGTGTGAATCTGTCCGCATTCTTGATGTGACGATCGCGGTAAACGGACAGGCAGGAAGCGGGGAAGGACGAGGCAGGAAGGCAAAAATCCAAAGGTAAACAGGTTTATTACTGTGAACAGGGCAGACAGCGACGCGCATCAATTACGGATCTGGGGAATGCTGACTCAGAAGCGGAATAAATACACAGAACAGGGTGAACATAATAGGCAACAAGTGATTACAAAATCGGGAATTAACACTAGGTAATGAGGGGGGCGTGGCACACATGAGGATCGGACGAGCCGGGCGTGACACTTGATTTCATCAGTGGGAGTCCAGTATTGTTTTAATCAGGAACTTCAACTTTGAAGGAATTGTTGGTTGTAATTTAAATTCCAGAGTATATTTTGGTAATGAAAAGCATATTTTGAGTACAGTGGTACCTCAGTTCTTGAACTCATTACAACTCAAATATCTTAAAAATCGAACCAACCAGTTCGAAAAACAAATGACGTATAACTCGATCTGAATCTCAGAAGTCAGACCGTGAACGCCGACCTAAGATAAATTGTACGCGCGGGAAATGAGTCACGCGGCACGTCTCTCAGCGGAAACAAAGGTTAACGCTTCAGTCTCAGCCTCACATTCGCTGTGATAGCATCGTGCATGTTTACACTAGCTGAATAGGCCTACATATATTTAGACAGTAAAAATACATTTAGACAATGATAGACAGTAACAGTATTTATTATTATATAATAAAATACATTTAAAAATAAAAATTCTTATTAATTGTTTTAAATCAATAATAAACCATTAATACATTTAATTATAAAAATATCTTCATGCCCAGCGGGAATGTAACGGAGACAAAGGCGCAGACGTCAGGATATCGGGGAATACGGGGTTTAATTACAGGTAAGGCCGGCAAAATGCAGACAGACAATACAATGACTGGACTGGGGAAACAAACTGAAACGCGGACTAAATACAGAGGACTAATGACAACAAGCAGAAACAGCTGATCACACGGGGATTCCACACTGGGTTTACGAGGGGGCGTGGCACACAGAAGGAGCGGACGATCGGGTCAGGACACATTGTTTTTTTTTAACTTTACACATTGTTTGGATACATTTATTTTCTTACTTTAAAAATGACTGTTTTGATAAATGTGCTTAGTTGATGTGTTTAGTACAGTATATGCTTTTCTTGTTTTGTCCTGTTCATTTTGTGTTTAAATACTAAAAAAAACATTTCGGTGTAATTTTTTGGGGTCGGGAACCAATTAATTGGTTTTCCATTATTTCTATTGGGGAAATTTCGATCCGGAGTTCTGAACGGATTGATTTGAAGTTCTGAGGTACCACTGTATATGTAATATAAATGTTTTTTCAGTACAAATGTTTTTTTGGAAAGAAAAGAAGTAGTCGGCTATTAACAGATATCACTGATTGTCAGAAAGCATCAATGCATCTTCTGAAAGGACTTGCACAGAGTTTGTCGAGAGCCTGGGCTAGAAACCACTGACCATGACTGACCATAATGAGGTCCTGTGGGCAGAAGGGAATCTCAAAAGTGAGAGAAAAACTCTCTTAGAGAGAGCAGGAGGTGAATAATCCTTGCTGTCACATGGATGCGAGCAAACTTCCTTACACATCACCGATCAATGCAGCACAGGAAATTAGTGCCTTCTGGGAGGTCATGTGACAATGCCATACCAGATTCAAAGCTTGTCTGGATCTAAAGGGCTTCCTGGATACTTCTTTGCTACTGTGCAGCAATCTAAAGTGTGAAAGCTTAATGGTTAGGGAAATACAGTTGTAATTGAAAGATCGCAGGTTCAAATCCCTGACCAGCAAGGCACCTTGAGCAAGGTACCACCCCCAAGAACTGCTCCCTGGATGCTGAATTAGCTGCCCCCTGCTAAGTCATGATGTCACATATGGGTTAAATGCAGATGACACATTTCGTTGTTGTGTACTGTGTGTAAACACTGATGTCTAAATTACGAACTTTTATGAAATAGTTATCCCTTATGACATTGTGCCCCATAAGGATAGGTATACTAGCTCACGCACACTCACTTTGATAACATAACTTAACCTCAGCATGTTTTTGGACTGTTGTGGGCGGACCAGAGTACCTCGAGAAAAACCCACAATGACACAGGGAGAACATGCAAACTGCACACACGTGGAGCCATAGGGGAGACACAAACTCTGGTCCCAGAGGTACAGGGTAGTAGTGCTAACCACTGAGCCACCATACTGCCCCTCCCCTACAGCTGATAACATTTTAATTTTGAATATGAACATGTTTATGTGTATATATGTATGTATATAAGTATGTGTTTAACAAATTCAAAAAGCTTTAGGAAATTGAAAATAATCCCTTAATTTCTTAACGGACTCTATTCTTCTTGCATTTATGGTTTTTGCTTTATTTATGACAGTGTATTTCTAAACACATCATGGAATGTCTATGGTGTCTTACATCAGGTTTAGACTGTTGCCACCACAGTACACTGCAGGTAGCTCTGCATATATATTCATTCAGTGTTTAAATTGTGTCAAAGGTCCAGATTTTCAACATCTGTCCAAATTTTCGCTCACCAAAACCTTTTATTATGATTATTATTATTGTTATCACCAATCATGCCTGAAATAAATGCCACATTATACATTGCCAGGTATCTGCTGTGTTCACCTAGCAAATGCTATGAAGGATAATAAAAACAATTAAGATAATGAAGTCTTGTGTTTGCAATGTTTGTCCCATTGCCACTGTATGGAACTGTAAAAATGATCTGGATACCCTGGTGTACTGGAGACATCAAAGTATTTTTCTTATATTAAAATAATCGTAAACTGTATCACTAATATAATCCATTTTCTGACTCCAAATTCTAGTTCTTACATTTTGTATGCGCTGTTTATCTAAAAACGACACCCAGCTCTGTGTACCCTTCTTCACTCCTTCCCCTGTCCCAAGAGGCTGAGCTGATGGTGAACAATAACGGTGGTGCCCAGGGCAACGGCGGTGTGCTGTATTCTATATATATCGGATTCAGGTGATCAAAGCTCTAGTCCAGCGGTACATCGAAGCAGCGCAGCAGGGATTTGAGGAGAGCAAGCACAAAGGTAACTACAACCCCAACCACAAACAACAAGTTGGGACGTTGTGCAAATTGTAAATGAAAACAGAATGCAATGATATGGAAATGTCATAAACTCATATTTTATTCATAACAAAACATAGAAAACACATCAAATGTTTAATCTGAGAAAATATCATTTTAAAGAAAAGATAAGGCAATTTTGAATGTCATGGCAGCAACACGTCTCAAAAAGTTGGGACAAGACCATGTTTACCACTGGGTGGGGTCCCCTCTTCTTTTAACAGCAGTCTGTAAACGTCTGGGGACTGAGGAGATCAGTTGCTCAAGTTTTGGGAAAGGAATTCTGAATTTTAAGTTCAGAATGTAATACAGATTTGCCGTAATATTTCTTGCGTGAGTCTGAAAGAATTTGCAACCATGAACACGTACATGTTTTGTTTCACATGAATTGATTTGTATAGAAAATAACCGTATACAGTTGTCAAAAAGCGAAAACTTCGATCAACGTGAAATTACCAATAAACGACTTCCATTTATTCAACATTTTATAAATGGAATGCTTAGACATAGTGGTTACAATTTATTTATGCATTTCGTAAAACCTGAATGCAATCACTAATGATAAAGGATGTCTAGTTTTCTTTCTGATAGTGTAACCTGGGTATATATAGTGTGAAAGTGACACAGAGGAGGCTCTTCAGGTCGGCAGGTGGGTGCAAAGCTGTCCCAGCCCATCCCTTAATTGCCAAGCGGTCGTGTTTTTTAATTAGTAGAGATACCGTCTGCTTACGAGGCCCGTGGGGACACACGCTGCAGGTTCCAGCCTGTGCCCAGGAGATGCCCCGAGGGCATCACAGTGACTCATTACCAATAGTATGGAGATCCCCAGGGACCCAACCCTCTGTGGAGCTGGAACTAGCCATTTGTTTCCCTTTAAAGTGCAGGGAGGATTTCATTCACATTCTGACTTACTGACTCTGAGACATTACCAGATCCTGCACATTAACACAGCCAGGTTTGATTTCACTAATGGACTTTTTCTCCATTGTCATCTGTTGTTCTTTTCAGATCTGTACACAGTATCCATTCACACAAAACTATGAAGCTCAGCAAGGAAAGTACAGCTACATAGTATAGACAACAGCATGCTTAAAAATTAAAGTAATGCTGATCAGCATGCAGAAATTAAGTATAATACAGAGTAGTTGGACTTAAAAATAGGTCATGAGAGCTAAACCATTTTAGCACAGGACTTCAGACCCACATTTGTTGTGTAAGTTTGTTTTTTATACTGAAATCTTGTATACTTGACAGTGGATGTTTTTTTTTGTCAACAAATACCGGCCTGTATGACTAGGCTGTGGAATGAGTTTGGTGCATGTACGTTCATTCAGGCGTATTGTTTCTGCTTGTAAGCAACGTAAGATGGCTGGTGGTAGAGATTATGGCAATAAGTTAAATGCAATAAATTTAATTATTGACTGAAAATATTAATTATGAAAACGTTGATTTGAAAATGAGTCGTCTACTGTTTCGGTCATAAGCTTTTGATGACATATGGAAACCTGTAAATAAAAACTGAAACAAAAAGCTGTGGCTAATGTAAATAATGCCAGTATGTGTATAAAATAAAGAAGGATACCAAAACCATCAAGCTATACCACCACCGTCAAAGAGAGGTTAAGCCAGATAATTATTTTATGAACCATGCCCCCCCCCCACCCCCCATTCTCATCTGAAGGGAGTTTGATAGCAGCCAATCACAAAGCAGCCATGTTCCCTGCTGGCTCCCCATTCGCTGTGTGATCCTCAGGCCTCGTCGAAGGCCTTCTCAGGTGGAGCAGGAGCACCAGAAGAGAGGCGACAGCCATGGTAACAGTGCTGAAAAGCTGAAAAGCAGGGCCAAGGCCTGACTCATTAGCCATATATGGATATCTGCGGTGCATGCAGTATTATTCAGCCTCAAAGATAGAGGGTTATTCTCCATATGCGGTTTCAATAAAGCGTTAAATAAGTACAGCAGAACACACTGAACACTAACCATCATGGTGGAGCCATGGAGCTTCCAGGCAGACAGCAGGTGAGCATGGATCAGGGCTAAGCTGCACGGCAGGTAAGCCTCAGTATCCGAGTGGTCTCTGCACCTGTACAATGGCCACCCAAGCAGGCAAATGCACAGCGGGGGACCGTGCCACACATTAAACTCAGCAAGGGAAGTGCATCCACATAGTATAGACAACAGACTAATTCGGGTTTCCCAATCCGGTCCTCAAGGGAGGGAGCAAAAATATCGACCGACTGAGTCCCCAAGTACTGGATTGGGAAACACTGGTCTAGTTCAGTCACCACAAAGATAAAGTGTGTTTTCACATATGCTAGCAAAAAGCATTTAATAAAATCATAGAATCCAGCAGTACTACAAGCTGCTGCTTTGATTTAATACTCAAAATCTTGGTATAGCAATCTGCATAAACAGCTTCGCCGTATTTAATGTGACCATTTGAAAGTATCCTGGTGTTAACTAGCACTTCAAATACATATATGCACTCCATAGTGCGTACTCAGAGGATGACATACCCTAAAAAAACCACCGCAGTAAGAAACGTGGCCTAGTTTCCCAAAAAGCCCCTTCATTTATGTATTTAAGGTGCCTTATATTACCATCTGCTGCACCTTCATGTAAATATTTTGGCAGTGCTCATGACTTCTTCACCTGCTTGGATCTTTTTCAATAAAATCACATTTGTTTTGATGGAAACTTTTAGCTGGAACCTGTGATGTATATCCAAGACATATCGACACTCAAAGAGCTCTAATCATTGAGCGCACATTCTATTACAGAGGCTTTATCCACCCACCGGTGACCAGGCAGGCAGTCAGGGAGCAGGCTGTACTTGCCTCTGGTAAAATGTGCTGAGCACTGTGTGGTTGTCAGCTCCATGGAGCCCCCAGAGGCCCAGCTCAGCCAACACGGAGCCTGGCAGCAGCACCCCATCTTGGACAAGCAGGCCAAGACTGTACCAGCCCTGGGGGTGATCAGAAATGTAAATATGAGGATGTAGATTCGGGCATGGATAGCGGGCGATGATTGGCTTAGCATGCTAAGCCCCAGCCTCAGCAAACACAGTCACATGTCCATGTGCAAACGGCAAATAAAGGATTTATTTATTTAGGGATGTATCCATACTAATCTTGTGGGAGTACCGTGTGTTTAGGGGGGCAGGGGATTCAGGGCTGATTTAGTCCCTACCAACGGTGAAATCCAATCTATGCTCTTGTTTAAATAAACAATAAAACCGGTCAATAAACCAGGACCGCTGGATTCAAGCTGAGGGGACCTGGTATCTGTGCAGCTGCAGGAGCAGCCATACCTGTGGGTGGCTCTTGAGCGCCGCCCTTTTGTACAGGTGAGCGGCTGCGGTCACATCTCTTTGCCTTCGCGCGTGGCCATCGTACATCAGGTCGCCCATCTTTAACAGGGCTGAGGAAAGCAGGAGGCCACGTGAGAGCATGACAGGATAAACCCTCACAAAGGCGCATACAGTATATATAGCCAGATTTAGCATGCTAATGTTGGAATATACCATAAGGTGCAGGTTCCTGAGCTTGAATGGAAAGGTTGTAGTATCGCCACATGCACTCTGTCGCAAAGTCTGCATCCAAGAAGCTTCCCTGTACAATCAGGATACACCTATTTCTAACATTACATCTGACATTCAGTCATCTAAATACAAAACATAGTAATATACAGAAGTGTACGGTTTATTACACAATGGTCTCTATAAAAGAAACAAATTCATTATAAGGTTTTAGGATGACAAAAGCATTATTCTTTACACATTTTTACAAACTCACAGGATTGTGCTCGCAGAGATAAGCCACGTTGAACTGGGCTGTCGCAAACCCCGATTCAGCAGCCATCAGGAACCAGACAAGTGCAGAGGGCCTGGGGGGGGGGGGCAGCCAGTTTTATCCTTAGTCTCTCTTCATTGCTACATCCAAGCCATTTACACTCACTTTAGAATGAGTGCTTTTTACAGGCTATGGATTTAGCAAACTGGACAGTTTACTAAGACACAATAATAAGAGTAATAACAGTTATGTAACTGTAGCACATTCCCTCACTGATATCTTTAAGGGATTTCTGTAATCTCCAGAAGCACCAGTAAAAGAAGATCTGCGGTGGTTTATTAGCTGCAGTGTTTCTATGGCGGTGTTTCTCCTCAGTCCTCAGGGACCTGCAGCGCTGCGTGTTTTTGCTGCCTCCCAACTCCCGGTAGCATGGAGCTGGGAGGCAGCAAAAACGTGGACCGTCTGGGGGTCCCGAGGATCGGGTTGAGAAACACTGTTCCATGCAAAGCGTAGAAAGACGAGTCAGTTCCAGTCACCAATCCTGACGGAGGTAAGCATCCAGGGCCGTCCTCAGCACCGCCCCCAGGTACCCATTCTGCTCAGCTACCCACTTTGTCCACCTGACATTGGATAAAGCACTTTGTCAGAGCTTTACAGGAAATACATTCACTCCTTATAAAATGATTAGCAATTTATGACACAAAAGACCAAAGGCACAGTTTAACAGACAGACAGGTAAAGATGAGTCTGAGTCACTTCTTACAGCACTGCATTCATTGGGAGCCTGTTGACCTGACCGGGAATCCCTCTGATCCACACCTCAGCCAATTGGATCGCACCGTCAATGCTTCGCCTCTCGGCAGACTTTAAGTAGTAAGTGTATGCTGTGAACTGCAGTGGGGCGAGACAAAATGAATAGATATGGATCGCAGTCCGCAGTCAGAACAGAGAAGAAAAACAATTACAGACTGAATGCTTCAGTGACCCAGGAATTTAATACAACTTTGATTAAACAGAATGACCGATGTGGACAATTTTGGTGAAGAAGCAGTACGTCCGCCCTACTAAAGCCAGCGGGAAGCAGCTGACGATTCTGACCTTGTCAGGCAGTTTCCCGGGATAATGACCTTGGGAGTGCATGACCCCGAGGTTCATGGCAGCTTCAGGACTCCCCAGGCCGTCGGCCCGTTCCCACAGCTCCACCGCTCTAGCATAGTCCTTCTCGTAGTGCTCGTAGTACCAGCCGAGGGCGTTGATGGCTGCCACAAAGTCCTCCGAGAGATTTCACTTAAACTTAGCGTCACATGACCCAGGCTAAATGTCACTGCTTAATCAGCTATAGTACTATAGTTAACATAAGGAAGCATGAGGCAGAGCAGCTTGTAATTGTAATTGTTGATTATATTTGTTTTGGATGTTCAATATTAATTACAATAAGGCTCACTTTTACCACTTACAGTATACATAGCAGAAACTCATTAAAAATCATTTTAAAACTGTGAAATCATTTGTTATAATTGTCTGTTGATTATTTACAAATCGTTACAATGTAATTAATAATCTCAATATAGACAACTGATAAAGCTTTTCTAAGCCTTATTGTAAACCAGTACCAAATATTCAAATTTTGGATATTCCGATGCTAGATGTAATCAGTCATATATAAATTACATACTTTATAATGAATATAAAATATAAACATTTTAATCTGCATAATCTTGTAGTACAATGACAATGAGGTTATGAATCCGATTTTCTTAACTAGCCTGGGAGATGCATGGCAATTTCAAAAAGCAAAGCTCCAAAAATGCACTAGTTTTGAAGTATAATATTTAAATATAATCACACTCTTGCAATTAGATTTGCTCTTGACAAGGTACCCAAGGGTTTTGATTGATGGAATGTATGAATTAAACATGTGACATGCCTCTACTCCACTATGAACAACTACTTGCAATATGATGAAAGAAAAACAAACTCTTGCATTTTCATAACAGTTCATAATCCATGTTTTCAGCTCAGCATGATAAGATGACGAGGGGGGGGGAGGCCAGAGGTGACCCTGCCCATAAATACATGGCCACCGCAGCTGCCACCCCTCACCAAAACAGAAAAACGAGATATGGAGCATTTCATTCTGTTAGCCAACCCAACTTGGAGGTGAGTCGACAGTGGTGTGTCAAAAAGATCAATGGATAAGCCTCACGAGTGGCAAATGTACCGAACTCCCCCACCGCACCCCAGCCCGGTTGGCTAAATATTAAATATTACCCCATTGCCACCCCAGTCTGTCCACCCCATTCAACAAGGTCTGGCTACACCCCTGGACCAGAAGCATCACTATTACCCGTTCAGCTGCCTTCTTCAGAAAGCTCACTGCCCTGGGGATGTCCTGCCTCACTCCTTGTCCCTACAGACAAATATTCCATCCACAATTCATTAGTGACTTAGAAGTGGCTCTGTGTCTCCTTTTCTCTAAGCTGAGGAGCACAGGGGCCCTTGGCACGACACGTAGGGAACTTCACCTTCAGAAGCACGATGGCGTAGTCGTACATGGACACTGTGTCTTCCAGCCGTACCGCCCCGCGCTCGTAGTGCTTCGCGGCGGCCTGAAGGTTGGGGGACACCCCCTGCTGACCCCAGAACAGCATCCGGCCCACTGCCTGCTGCAGTCAGGGAATTGATATCTTCCAGAAAGAGCGTAATGCTGATGCTGACTCAGGCTGTGCTGCAGCCTGCCAAACTCACTGTGTCAATGGTTGTTTATTTCAGCAAGTGACCGCCAACTCTCTGGTCAAGCAAACGTACTGAAGTCTCTTCTCTATCTCTAGCATACATGATAAACAGAATGAGGTAACATCAGTACCTCAGCCTCTGCTACTCCTCTGCGTGCCTGGTGTTTGAGCCACAGAAAGAGGTCGTCGTTCTCACTCGTCTGGAGCTTCAGAATGTCCTCGTCGCTCAGGTGAATCGACTCCACAAATTTCTGCAGGGGAGAAGTGAGACGGGAAGCGATGAATAACATCTGGTAAGATCTCTGGTTTTCTGTTCTGTGTCTTAAATGCAAATTGGATCATCACAACACAAAGATGGGACAAAGGTAAGACATTATGAGAAATCATCAGTCCAGGCTCAGTTAAATATAAAATAAAGATCTCTGCAGGATCTTACAGAAACCTCAGTATCTCCACCATGAGAGTATGGGAAGTATATTATCTGCTAATTTTCCAGACTCCCACTTGACACGCCCATTTTCTAATATACAATCTTATTTGTTTCTTCACATTCTAATGGTATTTGATTCTCAAATAAATTCACAAGTAATTGAGACAACTTAGATATTTTTCCATAAAGTTTTCCCATACTGTTTTTAGGCAAAAAAAAATCTTGTTGGAATAATTCATAGTCCCAGGAGTTCATAAAACTGTTTGATCCAAAAACAGATATAGATCTTAATGATCTACTGCAGAGGTAATTCCACAGACGGAGCCCCACCTGCTTCGCTGAGGGGTTCTGCCTGTCGAGTGCTGTCTGAGCAGCTATGTTGGAGTAGTAGCCATAGGCAAGGGCTGCATCCGGAGGGACGTCCTGCTCCCCCAGGTGATGCAGGTGACCGAGCTGCAGCAGCGCCAGTCTCCAATCTTGCTGCGCAGCCAAGAGGCTCAGCAGTCTGGCCTGTGCGTGAATAACCATCCACGCATGGGGAGTGACAAGCCTGTGGGCCAGCAAAGCTCTCCAAGCCCAAATTTGCAACTTTGTGCTCTTGGGGACTTTATATTATACTTTTTGCTCCTAGATCCAATAATAGGATAATAGCTAAAAAATTCCAAGAGGCTCAATTGAAACAGATCCTACTCTTGTGAAGATCTTAATCTAGAGTGATTCATTTAAAATATCGATCAGCATAAAACTGTAACAGCAAAGAGCAGAATGATGCTGATGCTTAAACATCCTGCTCTAAGGTATCTTCATATATATACGCATGATGAATGTTATGCAAATCCACTTACAGATCAATGTTATTCATACTGTTATTGTGTTGGGTGTGCACACCCATGAAAATGGTATGTACACAAACACAGTCACCTTCTTGGGTTGCCTCTTGACACCAAGACCACTGTTGTAGAGCACTGATGATAAGTACAGGGCTCTCATGTCACCCAGACAGCCAGCTTGTAGCAGAAGGGGCATGAGCCCTCTGGCATTCAAAGTTGGCCTTTCCTGGGTCAGCTTGCGAAATGCTCTGGAGAAAAGCAGCTTACCCACTGATTTCAGCGCAAGTCTTTCTGCCCCTAAACAGACCATAAAAAGAAAACCACATTCTAATATAAACGTGGAGAAGCCTTTCGTTGCGATCTGGTGGGAAGGTGCGGATGGACATCAAACCCGGCTCATTTACAGCCGCGGAAGAAATGAAGAGACCACTCTATATTTTTAAACAAATCTGCATTTTTAAATCCTGGTTTAATCAAGGTTCTGCTGCCCAAATGTTGCACTTAGCAGCAGACCGCTTCCAGGTTCAAAATTTCCAAGACAGCAGTACACAAGAATAAGGTGAAGCAGGAGACACTGGGAATGGTCAGAAAACAACCAGGCAGACTGCAGTGGCGATGTTCTAATGCCAGAGATGACCGGCAACTTATCCGACAGTTTCTCATGAATCAGGGGATGACATCAAGTGACCTTCAGAAGGAATAGGAAACATTACGTGCAGGTGTGAAGTGCATTGCTAGGACAGTTCATGTCAGGCTCCTAGAAGCAGGACTGAAGAACCAGGCTGCAGTTTGCTCTCTCTCTCTCTATTTTTTTCTACAGCTCTATGTAGCTCTTTGATCTGTATCACAGTATAATTCCAGAGCTATTTGTTATTTAGTTGTCAGTGTTTCTGCTAAATACGTAAATGCCCCTCATTAAATGCAGAAATATTTAACTGTGGGACAAGTGTGGTTGTATGTGGTTGTTTTGCTGCTAGTCAAATATTTCCACTGGTTAACTAACTGTCTATCCAACTAACTACCACTATAACTTGGTAAAGAACTTCTTGCCGATAACAGTCTCTGTGAAGTTTACAACTTGAAAGTTGATCACACAGGCCTTGTTTAAACACGGACAGCACTAAATACAAGTGCAAATGACCATCAAGGCACATTGTGATCTCTACACTCAAACCACTTGCCGAGGTTGTCTGAGATGCATTTGACGTTTGATAGTGTAAATGCTAATGCGTCCATGGAGATTTTGCAGTGCTTGTTGAGCAAACAGCATGGTTGACAGGCTCGTGAGGTGATATATGGTACACCAGGTTGGATGTGGACCCAATATGGTACACCAGGTCGGATGTGGACCCAATATGGTACGCCAGGTTGGATGTGGACCCAGTTGGACATCCAAACACAACTTCCCACAGATCGCAGTGAGACATACTTGAAAATGTGAGTAATGGATTAGAGAGGAGCAACTAAAATCTTCGTAATATAAAACAATATGAAATTAAATTACGTGAAATTAAATGATAATAAAGTTAAATGAATTGTGTGACCATGTTTGGTGGCTAGAATCTGTGCAAGTCGGACGGCAGGGCGTCTCTGAGAGGTGGGTGGTGACTCCCACAGCTCACAATGTGACAGTTCAGGTGGGGGGGTTTCTCGGAATGCCCAAATACTGTAGGTATCCATAGCTCTTGCTGAATAAACAGGGAAGATAAGGACAAATAATTTATCAGTGATAAATGATAAATGATTTGTGCACATTCAGCTCTAAGCTTTAAGCCTGGGCAGTCAACCTTACAGTCTAAAGCCAACACTATTTTGTTTCAAATATAACAGGTCACTTGACATGTTATTTGAACTTTAGTGCCACTTGGTGAACTTATACATGAGTCAGTTTTATTTGGTTTTCTACCGTCTTGTTGAATATAATGCACAGTGTTAATTCTGAGGGAAAAAAGTAAGACACTGATTAAATGGTCTATCACACTTACACAGACTTACCAGATTGTCTGACTTTCTGTGAGTATCTTGTCATTTTCATATAAAGCTCTTTCTGAAACAGCTGACAAGACTCAAACCATCCTGTCAAATTCATTTCCCTAATCAGTTCCGGAACAACAATCTTTGACTACAATGACAAGCAGAGAAAACAGACATTTGCTGATATGTTATGCTTGATGGGAAAGCTTGGAATAGAGCTCATTTGGTTCCATTAATATGTTTGGTTTTTGTCTGTTACCCCCCCCCCCCCCCCCTGTTTGCATGGCCCCTCTTCCTGCTTGTCTGCTTTCACCACCCAAACAAACTATGTGTTGATGCCTCTAAACGTCCTATTTTGGGAAATTGAGTGTATGAATGTCTCAGGAGCCTATTGTTTACATCTCTTCCAGGGTGCCCCTTGTCTCATGCCTTATGCTTCATGAAATAGGGCTCAGGCTCACTGTGATGCTGCAGTGCATAAGTGATTATAGAGAAAAGATGGATGGATGGATGGATGGATGGATGGATGGATGGAAGTGCAAAGTACATCACTCACCAATGAAATTATTCTGTT
>JABFEB020000036.1:15024643-15059473 GCA_019775895.2 Stomatorhinus ivindoensis | reverse complement strand
CGCCGCATTACCTGCTTGGCCAGCGTGTCGTCCGCGGCAGCCAGCACGTGACGCAGCCGCTCCGCGCTCGTGTGCCGGGATAAAATACACTTTGCACAGGATTCTAATTACAGAACAGCTGTTCCTAATACCAAGTAAAACCAGAGGATAAGGGCAGAGCCACAGCATGATGGGATGGAGGATGTCGGGCATTAAGCTGAGTTTACAAACCACACTTCACTTCTGTTTTGAGAATGTCGACATGAAGTCCTATCCTTCAGAACAGAGCATACGCTCGCTCCCTTGCAGCCTCAGACATGACACCCATTCAGCTACATTATATCCCAGCTCACCTCGTCTGAGCCCCATTCAGATAGCGTAGGAACGCTGCTGCAATCTGTTGCCTGATAAGGACACGCATCACCCTTATCAGTCAATGCGATACCAAACCCCCACCCTGGCCTTCAGGCTCTTCCTGCTTGATCCCAAAGTGTGAGAATGAGCAGAAGCTACCGATACTGGCGGCAACTCTTTGGATAAGTAGATAAGCAGATCCTCCGCATTGAGATTTTACTCAAGGGTCATTGTACTGTGTTCTCCAGGGTCTTTTTCGTTCCGCTCATAGTATCCGCACTCCGCATTCCACACGCTGTCCATGGCCTAGACCAGTGGAGCCCAATCTTATCCGCAAAGGGCCGTGTGTAACCTTTAGGTCAGCTGTTCAAACCCAGGTGTGAGGACTCTTCAGCCAATCAGTCCTCTAATTAGGGAGCTGTAGCGAAAAGCCGCACACACATCGGCCCTTTGCAGATAAGATCGGGCACCCCTGGCCTAGACCATCAGCCATGTCCCCAAAACCCCCCCACTGCGAGCATGTGGTACCTGATCGAGCTCCTCCTCAGCGTACTTCTGCCGGCTCAGCTCGTTTTCGGTGCCCTCACGTAGCTCCTTCAGCCGCTGAGCTTCCTGCTTGGCTGCGTTGATCTCATCTCGTAGCTTCTGCTCCAGGTTGACCTTCTCTACCTCTACAGTGCGGTGCTCCTCTTGTGCTATCTGCAGCCTTGGCACAAGAGAGAGAGAAGTAAAGCATATCCTATAAAAAGGCAATGCCAGACAGGTGAGGGTGCAAGCAAGGTGTACACTCTGGGTGGGATGCTAGATCAAGAAGCTGATAGAATACAAAATAATTTGCACAACTTGTCCCAAAATATCAAGATTCTTTTCTACATTCATAAACATTTGGTGCTATTATGGTCTATATGACGTTTTATTTGTAGCACATAATCTGAACACATTAGCTTCCTGCACCAGTGAAGATGATCTACTACTGACACCCACCTAGTTAAGATAAACAGGTTTCCAGTGCTAAGAAGCCAAATGCCTATTGATTTTACATACAATAAATGTACGTGAATTCTAAAGAAAAACACAGTGGCAATAAAGTGAACATTCCAGAATGGAGGAAATGCATGCTCCAGATTAGAACTCCCACATAGTAAATCACTCTACTGTTATGGGTGGATGAGTATGATAAGGAGATACGTGTACACTTCACTGGGTGGGGAGCTGTAATGAGGAACACAGGAGTCCAGACTAGGAAGCGAGTCACCTGGAAGGAGTCCAATGTTAAAGACATTATAATTGAACATAAAGGTGTGTAATTACAGAATGAAATCTTCCACGCAGCTATGACAAAATGTACAGTTTAGACACAAAAGCCATCATCTTGGTTTACAGGAGTTACCATGGTCACCCACGACAAACTGTTCCCTCACGAAGAGTGCAGGCACCCAGAATGTTTTTATGTTAATGGAACGTGGCTGCACTGACAGGGACTTTACTTACTGAGGGAACAGCGGAAAAGCCCTATAAAACAAGCCAATCCTGGAGAGCTGTGGGAAATTCAGGACAACTTAACTTCCTAAACTTTGTAAATGACAGTGAATTTCCCAAAACTCCACATACTAGAAACAGTTGGTATAATTTCACTTGCCACTAGGTTTCCAGCAGAAGTTTCCAAACAAGAGCCCGTGAGGAGGGTAGCAGAGGGCTATAGAAAGGTGACCCCCCCCCCCACAGCCCTGACCTCTGCCACCAAGTAAGTGGAGATGCCAAGGAGTGTTCATAGAAAGCTTATAGCTCCCCAAGCGTCACAGCAACCATGGCAGAACTTCAACTGCATTAACACTCTTCAGACTTGTACCACCATAAACTTCTGCAGGAGACTTACTGCAAATGCTAGATATTAACCTCCCCATTCGCTGTCCACACTGGTAAACTCATCGTGGACTTCTTGTCTTACCTTCTGTCTTACACCTGTTATCAGTTTTATTACATTGCAAACTATGCCATGTCATTTGCCCTGCTATTGGTAACAACAGATTAGGTGAAATAAGGAATTTAGAATTTGTCCCATTTCACAAAATAATAAAACCACATTTACAAATCTTTGTGTTCTTCCTGCAAGTTATCACACCTGTTGGGTGACTGCCTCCCCATGCCCTGAAAGCCTCTTCACCAAGCAAATCGAGTAATTCCACTTTTTTTTTCCTGCAAACTGCCTAAATGTCTGACATGAGAGCTATTAGCGAGAGAATACTGTGAATCAGGGAGAGGCCAAACAAAGGAATTCTGAGCATCATTTTCAGTTGCTTAAACATAGAATATTTGGGTTCACTTCAACGGCAATTTCAATTCAGCAATAAGAAAACATCTAGATTTAAATGGAGGACAAAAACAAAGTTAATGAATGAGAAGACAGAGCGATTTATAATTCTGCGGGCATTCATTTTTGGCGTGGTGCCGTGGAACATTCGCACGGCTGCATGGGGTGATTAAACTCCAGCGCAGCACAGCTGACTGACAGCCCTGGTGGCAAACATGTGTCACCCACCCGAGTGGGCTGCATAGGGAGAGGCTAAACGTTAGCCAGAAGCTACCCGTGAATATCGCACTTAAACGCCTGATGCTTTTATACCTACAATTAGAAAATGTAAAAAATTTAGGGCAATTTATATTCCAAACACAGACAGACACACGTACTTTAATTTTAGCAATCTGTCAGAAAAAAACATGTTTTTGTTCATCTCATGAAACGCAGCAAATAACTATTAGACTGTTGAAACTTTTATCGTAAACAGGACCCATCTATACCTGGGTGATACGTGCAACACGCAACAAATTGCTTCATCTTTGACACCACCTTGGCATTAACAGAAAAATAAACCACAAAACCACAACTCGGCAAACGTGAACCGCAGCTCTGCCGGCATGCCGTTCCCCAGCCCTGCCTTAGCCTAATCCCTCCTTGGCCCTTCCTGCCAGGGGGGGGCTAAAAGAAGACGACTCTGCTACAGGGGCCACTTGAGCTGGACACGGGATCCGCCTGAAGGCTCAGCCAAGCAGCAGCTGAACCCTGAGCTCCGGGGACCAGGAGGAGGGCAGCACTCGACATGCCGAGTGACAGACCCATGCCATGTGCAGTCGCCATGGGAACAGTGACGTCCTGTGCATGGGCGGCCCGCCGGCTTCCTTCCTACACCTAGAGAAGGGCTTTCCTGTTTACTAGCACGGCACTTAGTTCCACCTGGCGAGTGCCTTCAAACGACGTGGGAAAGTTTCGGTTAACTGACAAATCATCAGGAGGATAATGAATCAACAAACAAGCCTCCCGCGCCAGCTGAATGAGCAGTCAACGAGCAGTCAACGAGAAGTTCACCTGAATTTCCCCTTCCTAGTGGCTAACAAATAAAAAGCAAGCTAAAAAAAAACACCTGGCAAGTAAAGTAAAGGAAGCACTGGTCAAACGTCAAAGGAAGCAGAACTGAGCCCCACTGGCCTGTAACAGGAAATGTGGTCCAGGCGGATACCAGCACCAAAAACTGACAGCTGGACCTCCTTTCCAAAAGACGGGACCCAGCAGCTGCCAGAGGTAGGCGTGAGGAACCCGTGCGAGCACCCACACCTAGGCTGTTCCTGCGCTGCACGGAGAAGGGGAAGTATCTAGGGCAAGACACACTGACCCACAGGCTTTCAGCTGGAAAACACAGGAACTCTACTGCAGGCTCCGTGCATGAAGCACGAAGAGACCCCAATCCGAGTCTCCTCTGGCTAGTTGCATAATGCTATTAACGCGCTCCTAAAAATAAGGAGCGAGCCTCATTGTTCACCGCAATCAGATCAGATTTAAACAACGGATCTCCTTCGTTTCTTCTCCATTTAAGGTATCGCGGCGAGCCGAATCGGTCAGACGACCCCCATGGAAAGCCAGGGCTGCGATCAGCATACTAAGCCTTCCGCTATACGGCAGTCTGCCTGTGGCATGAGGCTCTCACATCTGCCGCTCTTTGTTGTTCTGGCCACCATGGCAACCAGGCTCCCACACCACCTTGCGCAGAGATGTGGAAATAGCTTAACTAAGAACTGCATACAGAAAGAATGTGACAGAAATTAATTTATGAAATTGACTGTCTGTCAAAATCTCAGGGTTCAGCAAAGGTAAGATCATACTGATGTGGAGACCTCTTTATTGAGATCTATCAAGTGCAGTTATTCATTAAACATGACATTTTCCCAGCATACTGACCATAAGTTACTTTCATAATTAAATTTACAAGACAGTAAACCTACCTGTACTTGGACCCTAACTGAACTGAAAATGAATAGACCGCAAGTGCCCAGAACTTACCGAACCGGGACCGCAAAGGTGATGTCAATGGGAAGCCCAACCACCACCCACTCGAGACCTTCCCAATCCAACGAGCAGGTCTGCAAACTCACTTCTGCTGCAGGTCATGTAGGCTCTGCTCGGCCCGTTGCAGGCCCTCCAGGTCCTTCATCATCTTGCTCATGTGGTCCTTGGAGTAGCGGTTCTGGATGTAGGCGAACCAGCAGCCGCCCATGCCAATCACAATAGACACCACTAGCATGAAGTCCTTCAGATGGCTATGTCTGTTCACTGTAGGAGAAGTGTGGGGGGAGGGAGACACCTCATTAACAAGGCTTTGTTACAGGACGGGTCTCTCCCTGTCACAACCCATAATGAGCCAGGAAATACAATTTGGTTTTATAAAAGCTACGCAGTTTAGGTGACAACACTTGGAGTTACATTCTAGTGCAAAACAAAGTTAACAACGATTATCCTACAATACTAATTGATAAAATTAATCAATAAATGACCCGGAAGAAGCTGGTGCTTCACTGACCACAAAAAAAAAACAAAAAAACTTTCGCATGGCGAGACAGGGAATGACGCCGAAATGAAACCAAGGACAAATCACCCATCACCGAGGGCAGCCAAGTGAGGCATTTCTGTCGCAGTTAGGGGGCACAGCATATCACGACAGCTTAGCGGATTATTTCCATCTGCTAAAGGCCCACTTGTGGGCGACTGGGCGTGGAAGCAATGAAAATAGGGAGACGACATTTATGAACGAGCCCTAGAGCTCCACATCATCTACCCTACATAACTCGTTTGACAGAGAACAAGCACCAAGCTGGACCGGCCAAACCATGGTGTAAACATACACATGCCTGCCTCTCCCAAATGAAAAGCTTCACACTACTGACCAGCCAGTTTCACCTCTTTCTACTACAGCCTTTTTCCACAGTGTCAGGGAATGCCTTCCTACTGGTGACTAACACGGAATCATATTGCAGGCAACGAGACAGCTCTTGATTTATACTGCTATCAAGTCGTTCTCACCCCCAATTTAAACATCACAATCTTGTGAAGAGTATTCTTCCACATAAACACTGCCATTCTGTCATCTAGAGGGCATCTAGCTTAAGTATCATCATCATCCACAACCCACTCTGTTTGTTAACCAATATTGGAAGAAAAATTGGAACCAACTTCTCCAATAGCTCCTAGGCTACTTGGAATAAAACTCCGGACCTCGCAGATGGTGCACAAAGTTTTATCCTTTATTCAGAAATCCACAGCACTCCGGTCACACTCAGGCAACCAGGTACCCCAAGCTCAAAGAGTGACCCGCTGATAAACCATAAGACCCAAAGACCTGTAAGGACTTAAAAGTCCTGAATGGTCACAAATTAACAAACAAAACAAAACAATTCAACAAATGTAATTCTCCACCACTATTGGTCTACCTTAGTATCAGGGTAACATCCACCCATTTTGCTCATACTATTTTTCTCTGCTGCTAGACTTCGATATGGATATGGTGTGGATGGGGATATACTATACTACGAATATATTGATACTACGGATACATGATCCTACTTAATCCTACTTATGCGTTTGAGCGACTGCATAACACATTGTGGGTAACATACTGCGACTACTCTAGATCTATGATATTCTGTACTCCTTTAACCAGTTGAGACTGCTTCGATTCCCTTTCTTTCCCTTCCTGCAGGTGAATATATTTACAGTACCAGCTTGAGTGGTGAAGCGAGAGGTGCAGAAGCTGTGGCAATAAGGAAAGGCAGAAGTCTTATTCTTCACCCTTTTCTTCCAGGACATTGCTCTGCCTATGCCTGCTGCTAAAACCCAATTTCCTGCTCACTGTTCCAGGCTTGAAACCAGATATTCAACCCCCTCTGCCACTAATACAAAGGTACGGCACCAAAACAAGCTTCATATTTTAATGATGGATAGTGGTACGGATGCATGCCGTTTACGAACATGTCCCACTCTCTACCTGGAATCTGCGATCCTTCACACGGCCCTAAGGACCAGAGCATGATCCAGGCATCCATCACTGTGACATTTACCAGGCGAGCGCTCAGCAACCAGTTGCTCAGATAGAGGGTGCTGGGCCTCCGCAGCACGGCTACCGGAAAAGCAGACGCGGCATTCCTATTCGCAAAGGAGACCGAGCCAAGACGAAAGGAAGAGGGGACACCGGCGTTCATTAAGCGAGACCAGCTGACGGCTCGCACAATTCCCTGCGTATAAGTGCTGCATCAGGAAGTCGCCTGTGGCCGACAGGATGTCAAAGCGGACATGCCTTTCGACTAATTACACTATCACCGGCTTATCAGCGATTTGACTAATTACAAAGCCAGCAAGGGGCGTCCTTCAATTTTTGCCGTTACCCATGGGATAGCGGGGGGGCTCTGCCGGCAGTCCCCATTTCAAGTTCACTTCTTATTCATGGTGCCCAGAACAGCTGCTGCAGTGGACCAGCCCATCCCTGTCTGCGTCAGTTGGGAGTCCACAGCCTCTCGTTTATGCTGTCACTTGCAGATTGACCTCCCTGGACGCTCTGGGACCAGCCCTCCCCCACCTTTCTGGGGCAGCCAGCTGGGACACTTCAGCCAGCGGGAAATGAACAAAGCAGGCTCCTGTCATTCTGTCTCTTTCATCTTCTTTTCCACACAGTCTCCCCCCTTAAAGTCACTGCTCTTCCCCTTTAATCTTTTGTGTGTATTAATTTATCTTTGCTCTACTTGTATTTAAAGTGAGACCCACAAATAATCTATTAAATAACAGGTAAATGCTCCTTAATCTTGAGTTACATTCATGCTCTGTAAAATCTCATAGTAATTTCCTCTATAAGGCATTCCTTCTGGACGATGCGTGGATATTTATCGGATGATCACGAATGACTGAGTTTTCTGGCCTCCATACAGCACGGGGTAATAGCAAGAGGAGCCCACTCTCCGGAGGGACAGTACCGGTATCACGGAGTCCAGGCACACTGCTTGAGGACAAGCAGGAAATGACAAGACAGAGGCAAGGAGTGGGGAGGGTCTAACCCTCCTGCGAATGACCTACGACCAAGGCAGGCGGGGATGGCGGTGTTGGTGCCAGTGCGTCAGTGGAGCGTGCTCTGCATACAGAGAGGCTCCAGATACAGGCAGCTTCTCCCAGAGAACCTCAGAGACCAGAAGGACAGGGGGGGGGGGGGTGCCGCCTCCAGGCCGGCTGGCCTAAGTCAACGGCCACTCCTGCACGACACTCACTGAATGCATTTCTGCTTTGCTGTTTCTGGAATCTTTTCTGTTTTTACTTTACCCGTAACCTATCAGAAAGACTAGACCTACAGAAAGAGATGGGAATGAAAATAAAGTTAGAGAAAACAAACAATTTGGTAGACTGGCTTCATCTTTAGCAGATACCATTCCCGCCAAAAAAAAAATCATCCTGACGCTGTAAGGACCGCCGTGCGCCTCCCCCCCACCGCCGCGCCCGTGTCTCCCAGCAGCCTGTCGGAAACATGACCGATCACCACGGACAGGGCTGAACACTGATGACACGTGCCAGTCACAAGTCACATCCTTCCCCTTTCTGCACCAGGGAGATAAAGGGAGTGCTGAGCAAGCAGCCTGGGGAAGTACGACGCATTATCTGCCTCGTCCCTAAGCCTCTTTGGCATCTGAGAAATGTATAAATATGAATGAAACGTAGATTAAAGTAAATGAGTGAAACAGAAGCCATGGTCCAGCACAACCCATAACATCCTTCTTTCTGGAAATTTCTTTTACTGCTTCACACAAACCTTAGGATGTTCCTTCCCAATATAAAACAGGCGTGACTGCCAGGTTCCCCTAAACTTCCAAACCATCAACAACTGCAGCGTATGAGTGCTGTTCCTCTCTAGCACCAAAGGGCAGATCCACGGAAACACAGACACACACATTTATTCCACCCCCCCCCTTTCAGCCCTTGGAGTAGCGAGCCTCTTACTGAGTGGAGCCCCGAACAGCACAGTGTCCAGAGCCTTCAGCTGCAGCTTCTGAGCGTGACGGCGGTCCAGGATTTTCAGCACCGACTGGGTCAGCGTCGTATTCTGAATGGCAAGCCTGTATAAAGAAGAGTACAGTGACTATTCTACTGCAGGGGACACACACTTAAACACAGGATTGGACTGAAGCACCAACACTGAGGATTACTTCTTTTTTCAATAATGTCAAATTAATGAATATCTGCCTGTTTAATATCACGAAATAATACCTGCAGTAAAGTCAAGTGTAAAAACACAAAAAATCCCTTCTTGTTTAGATTCCAAATATGGCCTGGTCCAGTTGCCCATTATTGTGGCCTCTGTAGGTGAAGCCAGCAAGGTTCAGTGGTGTCCAATTGGAGCTTTATTGACAAAGACTGCTTTGGATCGCTAATATGCCGCAAGGAACACTGGTTCAAATGAAGTTCACTTAGAAATCAAGTTTAAAAACTGCACAGGCCTTTATCACAATGAGATGCATTGGTTTGAAATGGAATACAAATTAGATGATCAACTCATATCCATTTCACCACATGCAAATTCTTGTTTAACTAAAATGAATCCATTGAGTCTTTCACAGGCAGGTCACAGTCAGTTTGCAGGACATAAACCCCTCATTACAGCCTGAGATGCACTCGAGCATAACTGAAGAACCTTGCTCATGTTTTCCACATTCAGAAGACTCATGTAATCCGTGTGCCCTGGCCTCCTCAGTTACTGCATGCCAAGCCAAATAAATAAGCAGAATGACAGTATTTCACTGGAGAACATCATGACTACATTCTTCTAACATACTTCCAGGCGCTTGAAGAATCAATGTCAATGTCTACATTCTCCACAGCAAAAATTGGTCAGCAAATCTGGAGGGGTGACAGTATTTGTGCTCTTCCTGCTCTCAAATAAGCTGACAGTTTGTTTGGCCTGAAGTTTACCTCCACTGTCTTTTGCATGAGCTCTGCATGTGCTTTCTGATCCAACCAACCATTTTTGTCCTTGCTCACTCGCAGTGGGACACACTTGTGATAGACCTAAAAAAAATGTCTTTCACTGGATTGAAATGTTTTGGTTCCACAGAGAAGATATTAAGCAAAAGAAAGTGATTTGTCAGTAGCACTTTAGTGTACAAGAGAATCTAATTATGCTGATATTAATTTTATAAGTACATTTAGGTTCTTATGATTCTTAAAATGTTCTGGAAATTAATGTTGAGTGGAATAATGTCCTTAATGAAATTTTAAAAGAGAATTGTTGGTGTACCAGCAGAGACTTTTTGGTGAGTAAACCAGAGCATGAACTATCGACTAAGCTGTGCATCTTTGTCTGTATACTGACATGACAAGAAATTATTGCGAATTTTAACCTTTATATGCTAATTCGTGCTTCATTTGCAGTATAGAGGTTAAAATGCACGGAAATTTCATGTTATATAAAATATGCAAGCATTTGCACTGTTATAACAATCGATTGCCACATGCGTCGCTTTTAAAGGGAGTACGTACTTGTGTAATTATGTGCATTCCTGTCTATAGTTTATATTGGGTAAATTTTCACCTGATGTTTTGCTTTATACATATCGTAACATTCTCAAATCTCTTTCGTTCATGTATATCATTATGTGAACTCTTCAAATGTCATTCAGTCCTAGTTTCAAGGCTACTGCTAATCTTTTGCAGCAATGAGTAATCTCTTTTCTTTGTATGGAAAGAGAACTGTTTTTATCCATATTCCATACACTTTTCCCTCGGTGTGTGGTGGGGTTAATTGATTATTATTCCAATAATAACTGGTAAAAATGAGTAATTCTGCCTGAAATGCCCGTCCCTACTTTATACTACTGTTTATTTTTGGCAATGTCCAGCAGCAAATGTCTGCCAATTACCCAGGACATGCATAACAAGTGAAACCCTAACTCAAATAGACCACCCACCTCAAAAAACAACTTTGCCCTACAGACTCACTTCCAGTGCATCACAGGGCAATTCAAATGCACTCACACTCTCTCTCTCTCTCTCACACACACACACACACACACGTGATTTAGTGACAACAGTCCACCATGAGGAACAGACAGATGTTTCCATTAACAGGGTCTCAGTACACCAGGGCCTCACACCTGGGCATGACACTGCCATTGAACTGCATCTTGCGGAAGGTCTCTGCATACTGAGGCAGCTCCACGTAGGTGTTGAGCCAGTCCTCCACATCGTCCATTGTCCAGTTGTACACTGTGGATGAGGAGAGGAAAGCACAGCACTCAGTGCCCCATTACTGGCCATAGGAAAATACCAATTCAGATTGACTCACTGCCCCAAAATCTGCAGGACAAACACTCTACAGTAACAGGACTAAAGAGGTGGGGATGCTAAAGGACGGAATGCTCAGGTCATCACATTGCAACAATTCATATTAGGCTGCATGATTCAGAAAAAATATGAATCCGATTTTTTTTCTTGCTTAGAATCGAGATCACAATGCTCTGTAACAATTTTATTTTTCTCAAATTTAAATATTTATGGCACTGAACTGCTAAAGGAAAACATGACTGTCCCAAAAATATGATTCATACAGGACCAGGATATCAACTACAGACAGCAGAAAGGAAATGCTCAAATGGCCATTCAATTAGGGTAACAAAAACAGCCATACTAAAAGTTCCCGTTCTACAAGCGAGTTACTTTTTTGGTACTCTGACACGGACAATGTACGTTTTTCCTCCATTTCGTTTTCTGTGCCCGGTTCCGTGCCTTGTTTCTATCGATCGCGAGACAATGCGTCACAGCGCGCAGCGGTCAAAGTTCATCAGTAACCACAGAGCTCGCACAAGCTCCATGAGCGACCAGTGCCACTGTAACCAGCTTTAGCCTATTAAGGACCATACAAGTCTGATTAAGGTAGGGTTGGAATGAAAACATTCTGGCAGGTGGGGCGCCAGGAACAGGATTGAGAACCGCTGCTTTACAGAGAATGATGGGATGCTTGAGACTCTCTGGGGAAAAGTAGGAGCGCTTGTTTTTATCCAGCTGATGTAATACAATGCAAAAGAACCATTGTAATTTAGAAATAAGATCTCAGAGGTGTGAATCGAGATCACAGACTTTTTTTAAGATTAATTGTGCAGCCCTAATTTATATGTAGGAGTATTTGTACTAATCGCCGAATTGCACGGGCACGGAAGTGTGCAGGGGAATCCTACTTGGAAACATCAGTGACAGCACATTACAAACTCCAGGCAAGGACATCAGCAGGTCATTTCCTCAAGACAAACAGAGAAGGGAAGACCCATCCCAGCAGGCCCTCTGGCAGACATCTGCATGGACAATTGCTGCAGGCTGCCAGCGGCCTGTCCTGAACTCTAATATGACGCTGAGAAAAAGAAAAAAAAACGCAAAATATCCAGTAAAAAAGATCATACCCTTATGCGAGAAGCACACAGAAATCCATCAGGACTTAACACCCGTCTCGCACACCAATATCTGCTCTCATCTGGCTGTGGTATCAGACACCTTTCTTTTTACAGACTGCTGAAAACTACAGAAAAGAAAAGCAAACGCGTGGCTGCAACCAGCAACATCTGAAATCCAGGCTCCAAAACGTAGATTTGTGTTCTCGTTGCATGTCAGTTATGTTGGATCTTTGGATAAAATTATACCTTAAGTTGTATACTGTATTGAATACTCATTAGCTAAATGCTTAGCAGGATTCATTAATATTCTGTGTAACTGTGAAGTTTTTGTCAGCATTTATTAAAAAAACATCCATGATGATGAAACTTCTATTCTACAAAGCAGGGGATGATTAGATAATGTTCGCTAGCTGAGATAAACCTTTTTTCCTTATTATGGGCTACTCCACAAAGCAGACCAGTTAGCCAAGAAAGTTTAAAAGTTTCTACAAAATATGTTGTCAGGAAAGCCGACTACTGGCCACATATGAATCCAGGGTGCACTGGTCCTTCGGTAAGTTGTTCAGATTCCTGTCAAGTCCAGCTGCCTTTAATTTAAGCAGATACTTGTTTGTTTTGCAGTGTTTCCGACTAAAATCAGCAATGTTGCAACATGTCTTGCCACTCAGTCCCTCTGAAGGGGCGTGTTCCGGTGAGAAAGGAGAAAGTCACATCAGTGCATACACTTTATAAGCACCCACTCCCTTCCCTGGGGAAATCCAGGGGTGATCCCCTTCTTAGATTTAATTTATACATCTCAAAATGACGCACTAACCGCACATTTTTCCTTTCTTGATAGCCCTGTGACGATATCACACCAAAAAAAGTCTCTCTTTAAGGCATGGTTCCTGGTTCAGATAACAATACTCTCACTGCTGGATTAGATTACAGCAGTCTCATTCCTGGTATTCAGATGTCAGCCTATTGACCGTACACTCTGCCCTCATTGTTGGATTACAATCATACATTATCTACACCATTGAAAGGGTTACCAACCTGTATAGGACTATCAGGAAAAAAGCTTTTCACTGTGAAATTGAGGAGGTGTTGGCGTGACATGGATTTGCCCAGTAACGTATGAATGCGGGTGTGACTACAGGTGATGCGTGTGTGCTATCCATAGAGATCAATTAAGATTGGCAGCTGCGAGTTGATTAGAAACATTTCTCAATCAATTCATTCATATTCCAAACAATTATCCTGGTCAGGGCGATGAGGACCTGGAGTTTACCCCAGATGGCACAGGGCACAAGCCTGGGTGCATCTATGGGATACCAGTATATGGACACACGAACTACTCTTGACAATGCATTTTATGTCAACAATAAAAGATTCATTGTGAGAAAATGCTGCAAGTTTATGAGGGCCAGGGAATTTCTGAATGATAATTGGGTACTGCTTTAAGATCTAAAAACAGTGATAATGACCAACCTCCCATTCATCCAAGATAATAAAGATAACGTAAAGAAATAAAACAGAGGCGTACCTTCAGAACCCTTCCAGGCTTTCCACAGGTCCTCCACACTGATGAACTGGTCATCCCCGTGGAAGGTGTTGTGCTTAGCCTTGGGGTCATGATAATTCAGGTCCTCCCTCAGGAACTGTGGTATGTGGATCAGGATGAATGGGAAAGTAAAGACAAACAGAGTCAAGTACAGCAAACATGGGGTCATCATTGCTTCAGTTCTGTGTGTTGAGCTCAAAATGAACACACAAACACATTGGCTAAATGACTGAACTCAGACTTGACTGGCCTGGAGCGAAAGCTGAAGTCTGGGACCTTTAGAGCCGACAGAGTGTTTGAATGTGGATGGCAAAGTATCTCCAAGATCCCAGAAAGAAGAAACAGGCCAAAGCTCACAGTGTCTGACAGATCGCTGCAGGCACACAGTGCTCAATCTCTCTCTCTATACATCTGTCAGTTGACTGTTTGCTCAAGCAACGGAGACCAGGACAGACTTAACAAGAACTAGCATAACTAATGCAGAGCAAACAAGTTCTTTTCCTAGATGGCAAAACGAATAAAGGGGTAACAAAACTAATATTCACTTCCAGTCAGATATTTTACAAGCCATGAACAACAGAAAGAATCAGTTTTCGGCTATAGAACCAATACAATACAACACACAATCAAACAAACAAACAAAAACAACATAGTACAGTATATCATTTGTTTTACAGACGCTTTTCTGGGTCTTTATTTTACTACGCATATAAGGGAGTTAGCCGTGTATAAAAATGCATTTGTGAGCCCCATAAGATAAGTGACCAATCGAAAAGAAAAACCCCACAATCAGGTTAACATTAAGTAAGCGTTTCACAGAAATCTAAACACTTCCTCCCACATGACTTCCTCAGGCATGCTCCGCTTCAGTTTCCCATGTCACAAGTATTCCAGATTAAAGTCATTCCGCGCACAGATATGACTTGTGAACCGTTCTGCTGTCCAGTCCGACAGGTCAGTAAGGTCTCCGTTTTGCTGCGTTTGCTCACGCCAGCCGCATGCTGCAGCTTCCTTCACACCCAAACAGGAACACATATGGAGCAAACATACGACAAGCTCTGGAGGTGAAAGCAATGATCGTAGTCCGCTGCGATTGTGCCCCCGGCGATGTGAGACAGGGCTGCTGCATATGCTCTGCAAAATATGCACTGACTGAATGACAGTGAAATTTCATACTGAAAACTTCCTACAGCATTTATGTTCTTAAAACTGGAGGGGGGGGGGGGGGATCTAGAGTTGTCTCCAGCAACTTGAAATGCAGCTCCCTGGCAGTAGGATATATAGGCTGGTGGGGTCTGAAACTGACTAAATCTGGGAAGATAGACAGACAGATATCCTGCACAAAATCTTAACAGAGAAGATTCTCCCATAAGATTGCGAGACTGTCTTAATGTTCAATTCTTACCTCTAACCACACAGTCTTTCTGCAATTTTAGTTCATTATTAAACACTAAGATTATCATACCCTATTTTAACAATATAGCAAATATGCTCTATAAATGTTATAAATTGTGCAGTTTCTGCTCCTTTGATGCCTTATAAAAAATCTCCCAAAAGATGCATGTCTGTTATTTAGTGGGATACATATTTATATTTGTTCCCGTAATTTTCAGATACATTTGAAGTCACTTGCCTAAGTTGTCCCGAAAACTTGTGCCACGGCAGACAACTGGGACTTACATTTGGTTTTTTAGTTTAATTGGGCATGCAAGAAAATGTTTACATCGTTACTGAACCAGAATTCAGAAAAACCTCTTAAAGGCCCAGTGTACAAAAACATGCATTAAAAAGCACTAATCTAGAAATTGATTTATAAATGTCAAATACTAACATCTGACAGGCTGTGAAGCTGACAGTTTTGAGAGGGTGCTATTGACAAATGCTTGGTTATCAAAACTTGGTTTTTTTCCCCCTTTTCGAAAGTATAGATTTCATGACATTTTATTTTTTACCAGACAATTTTGCCCAAAGTGACAGGGACTAGAGAACAGGGTTAAGAGTTCTGCTCAAGGGCCCAGCAGCGAAATCACTCAACCAGCCATGGGATTTAAATCGGCGACCTTCCGATCACATGCACAGAGTCCTAACCAGCGGAGCCACGCACTGCCAAAATGCAAATATCACATTTCCTTCTGGGAGCATTTAATAGTCACACAAAAACACCACGTTAAGCCGGCATCAAGCAAATAAGCCCCTCATAGACCATAACTTGTGTCATACGTGATCAACACTGAAATATAGACAAACCAAAAAAAAAAAAAACTGAATACAAAGTAATTTCCACCAAGTTCACAGAGCTGTGCATTTTTTTCATGCAGCGTTTCTCAAACCAGTCCTCGAGGAACCCGTGACTGTCCAAGTTTTCACTCCCTCCAGACATGAAGTATGTCTCTGTTCCCAAGGATTGGTTGGAACCAGACTTTTTAAATCTGAATTAATTTTTAATTAAAGTTATTAATCAGAGGGACAAAATCTTGATTACATAGTAGTATCTAAATGTTATTACTGCTATAGGCCATGCTGTACGTTGTTTAGCAGAGCTTTCTGAAATCGATTCATGTATCATTAAGTACAGGTGCCAAGAGGAGTCTCGCTGTGAACTAATTATCTTCTAGGTCAAGATCCACCATGTCCCTAGGCATGACACTGTCTGCCACAGCTTTTCTAACTTAATTTAATAACAGGGACAATGGAATGAACCAAGAGGCCCTCGTGAACAGACAGAAAATGGCACATATACAATTCTCTGAAGAGCTATAAGAATGACTAAACAGAATTAAACTTGTTGCTGGCTCCTACCAGAGTATTTTCATTTATGTGTCCACCCAATCAACACCATATGTAGCTGTCTAACCAAAAGTAACACAAACCTACACAACCTACAATGTTAAACAAAACAAAGAAAAACAGGAGCACTGATGTCGCAGGCAGTGTCCAATTATAAAGGTATCTACAGCATATCACACATCTACCATGAAAAGCTCAAAATATTCTAGAAAAAAATTCCATTTGCATAAATGAGTACAGATTCCAAGGTTCAGATTAACTGTAATACAACA
Organism: Stomatorhinus ivindoensis; assembly: GCA_019775895.2. Taxonomy (NCBI): domain Eukaryota; kingdom Metazoa; phylum Chordata; class Actinopteri; order Osteoglossiformes; family Mormyridae; genus Stomatorhinus; species Stomatorhinus ivindoensis. The sequence continues at coordinate 15,042,796 of JABFEB020000036.1, read as the reverse complement.
AAGTTCTTAATAGCTAAATTCAAACAAAACACAAAGAAAATGGTTAAAACGAAGCTCAGTTTTCCCCAAATCCTACTGAAGCACTTTTAAGGACATAAAATGTACAGTTTTGCAAGCCCGCCTTTCCTGTAATGCTTTTCAGCAAATGAAAACAGCAAGATACTTTAATGCCAAAACGATTCATTCAAGCACAATGACACCATTACCTGGAAATTAAAGCGGCTGTTTGTTCACGCTACACTGAACCATACTTTCTGGGCTGCTATCCTGTGCCGCTGATACAATTAGGGCATACTTTTATGTTGTTAAACACGGGGGCCCTCAACAGGAGTGTAGCTGAACATCCACTCCAACCCAGATGACTTGCTAACCTATTCAATTCTGATTCTCCAATTGAAGAAACAGCGGGTTATTTTTGACAAATGGGTCACCTACCATAGAACATTTGAGAATGTGCTATGGAATGTCACTCAAAAGCTGACATGCATATCTTCCAATTACCTTCAACTGTAGTGCACAGAATATAAAGTAACTTCCGATTTCATCACCTAATGCAGCTTCAGAGAATAACTTTGGGGAGGTCAAGGTTTGATAGGAATCAAATAGCTCCCAGAAGCATGGGAAATTCAGAGAGCTACTGACCTTATACAAATCCCACCCAGCTCCAAGATGTGACTCACTGAAAGCTGACAGCAGATTCTGCTTCAGCCACAAACGGAAGCTTTGATTCTAATCCCAGTGATGTTTATTCATCCTCAAAAACATCGGCCAGGTTTCTTGATTATTCTCTGAATGCCCTTTTTGTGATAAAGGTTGATACATATAATATATTTCAAACCATAAAACATGCCACACTTTTTTGACATGTGATCAAAGCAGCACCTACATCAATTTGTCTCCCTTGTCACCCCACTACACGTTTTGAGAAGGTTCCAGAAGTCATTTCAAATGCCACATATGTAATTAAGAACATTATCAGAATTACTAGAATGTCTTCATCAAACAATCCAACCATCCATCCATCCATCCATCCATCAATGAATGAATCCATCCTCATAGCCCTTGTCCAGCTGAGGACCTTGGCAAAGGCTACTAATGAAATACAAACCACTTCAAAACCAGTACTGGGTTTAAAAGATGTGCTAAAAACCCTAGATAGTTTATCTAAGTATAAAGCGTTGTGGGACTGAAGGAAAAATGGAAAGAGCAAAGTACACATACTACAGTTTTTGGTAAAACCCAAACCACTGGCCTGAAGAGTGATTCAAGAACAATAGAGAATGTCATTTGGAGGCTTTTACTCACAGCTTGAATCCTATGATCAACCTGGGTAATTGTGTGGGGGTTCTTCTCATTAAAGGTGACTGGAAATGCAGTCATCTTAGAACATAAATATCATAAGAGCACGACATGTAGCAACATCTTAAAAGAAGACATTGATGGACTCACCCACTAATGCAAGGTTAACCGTAGATGGCCATCTGCTCTTTAGCCTTTGTTGGGGTATACTACAGAGCAAGTTTTACACGGTCAGCGTTAACTCAGTAGTGCTGGGTTAAACTCCGATTTCCACAGGCAGTGGTAGACAGCATTACAAGGGGGATTATCAACTCAGCATATTAACTCAGAGTTTGTCTGTGCACGTTCACATAAAAGGGGTGGTGCAGGAGCAAGTTGGTGATTCAGACTAAAAGCTAGCCAGTCTGCTTAAAGGATGCGATTTATCCATGTATTAAGCTGAAAGCCTGTACTTAAAACTGCTTGCAGTAGGTTATGCATGCAGCGTAAATGACCTAGACAATACACCCCATTTAAAAGTGAACTATAATTCATAGTAGCCAAAACTCAGAAGTCAGCCTCGAAATCTCACTGAGCCAATAAAGCAGCTTCAGAGTGCACTCAGCAGGGCTTTAGATAGATAGATGCTATATTGTCATTGTAAGTACAATGACATTTAGTTTGGAACACGCCAGCAGATGCACAGTATATTTACAATTAAATAGATTCTGAGGCATAAATAGAAGAGGGTATGTACATAAACTATAAATGTACAAGAAGTGGAGCCTCTGGAGTCTTTTTTTTTGGCTATGGCTGAAGTGTTTGTGGTCCATGACAAGTCACAGCTAATCTGAACCTGGAGTAATGAAAAGCTCTGAACCACCTCCACCTTCTCACCACCGATAGGGTGGTGGCCCCGGTGCTTCCGTCTCCTAAAGTCCAGGATCAGCTCTTTTGTCTTTTTTGAGTTCAGGGCGAGGTTGCTGTCCTGGCTCCAGCACTCTAGGTTCTCGACCTCTTCCCAGTAGACTCGTTGTTGTCTGAGATCAGACCTATCACGGCTGTATCGTCTGGAAATTTAATTATGATATTAGAATCATGGGTGGGTTTTTTTGAGTGAAGAGGGAGTAGAGGAGAGGGTTGAGCAAACAGCCCTGAGGTGCTCCTGTATTGAGAGTGATGAAGGTGGAGGTGTGGTGACCCACGCACACTGTCTGTGGTCTGTTGGTGAGAAAGTCCAATGCTAAAGGCGGAGCTGTAGTCGATATACAGCATCCGCACGTAGCTGTCACGCTGCTCCAGGTGTGGGTAGCCATCACTTTGATTTAAAACCATTTAAGTTAATTTACTGTCTATAATTCCAAACCGACTGCTGTGTCTTTTTGCGAAAAAACTGTACCAAACATTATAATAAAAGTTCAAATTGTAATATCTGAAATTTTTCAATAAATATTTCAATATTTATAAAACAAAAAAGGTACTGAAAAATTACCCAAAATAAAATAAGTTTAAGTTATTATCTATCAATAAAGTTTATAAAATAAGTGTTGCAAAGTGTGCTGACAAATCACTTGCTTTTGCTCAATATCCCCTCTGGAAAACAGCAGAAGATACATTTCTTTTGGTGACCAGTTTGCTTTCTCCTCCTCACTCATCGTGTCAAAATTCTCAAACATACCACACTGTCTAGTAGGTTCAAGATCAAGGAAGAATATTATGATTGGCTCAGAGAGCAACATGCAGAGCAGTGGCCGTAAACTTCAGACAGTTTTTTTTTTAAAAGCATATGAGAAGTCTACAAAGAAATCATCGAGTTTTGTTTCCTATGATGGAATTAAATGTCTGACAGCATCCTGAGTGTCCGAATAGAGGACAGGGATTTGAGAAAGATTGCAAACTACATGTCAGGGCCTTAAATCACTGATGTTTGGTACGAGCAAACTTGCGACCATGTGTGAATGACAGCATTTTGGTCTCTCAGAACTTACCCCATCAGTCTCCAAGACATCCACATTGCCATTGGCGTCATCATCCATCTGCTTGTGGATGCTGCGTATGGCGTCAAAGCTAAGGCGGGCATTTTCATCCTGGCACAGCGGCTCGTCAATGCGGCAGAGGTCTGGAGAGCGGCGATACGACAAATAGCAAAGATACCACTTAGAAGGCCTCACAAAAAAGATAAACAGACTCATGATTGGCATCTTGGCTATCACTAAATTCACTTAGCTTAATATCAGTAACATCCATGTGGTCAAAATGAAAAGCAAATATACAACTATAACTATACCAGGGGTCATCAACTCTGGTCCTGGAGGGCTACTATCCAGGAATTTACCTCCAGAAGCCAGGTAGGATAGAAAACTTCCTGGATAGTAGCCCTCCAGGAGTTGGTGACCCCTAGTATAGTTAGTTATATATTTGCTTTTCATTTTCTTTTTTCAAAGAAAACAGGCCTATGCATGTGTCATAGGAGCTATGAAGCAGAAGTGTTTCACTATCCCATGTCCACTGAAAGACAAGCAACAAGCGGGACAGCTCTTTCAGCGGAAATAAAAACATGAAAGCATGACAAAATCAATAAATATGTGGTGACACAGGCTTTTTCCTCACAGCCATGGCTCATTTTTCACATGCCCTTTTGCCCAGCCTTACCGCTCTCCCTTATTTATATTTCCTTTTCGGACATGAACAACAGATCGCGGGTGATATATACAGAATATTCAGCAGATAACTGATTCTTTTCATTTGGATGCATGTTACTACAAGAAAAAAACTACACAGGCACAGACTAACCGGAGTCATACCTACTTTCTGACTCATTACTAATTTGCTTGTTTTCTCTCCTCAAGTACATAAGGCAAACCCATTAAAGGACATAATCCCATACACGCTTTAGCAAATACCTGAGTCACTAGAGAATCACAGAGCCTTACTTTAGCCAAAGCCAGTAACTACTCCTATGACTTAAAAATTTCCGCAATCTCAAAGACAGCATACGAGGAGAGAGCACGGTTAGCTGGTGGAGAGGGCTTCAAACACACTACATGAGGAGAAAATGAGTGCTAATATCGAGCACTGCGCTATAATTTAGAGGTGCTCAAAGGCAAAAATGTGCAAAGAGAAGGGGACCACTTGGGATGATGTAAGGGCAGGAGGGTTAGAGCTCCAACAACAACAAAAAAGGATTATAATCCATCTATCTGCTTTCTCCATCCATGTTCCGTCCACCAACTGAGCTGAACCACTTAAAAACATACAGCCACTGACAAAACAGCACAAGGAACATTCCCATGTACCAGAGAATGTTAGAATCTTGTTTAAATGTCACTTTCCTAAGCAATGAGAGGCAGCTGGAACAGACAAAGGGAGCTCGGTCCTCAGACTGTGGGGAATATCACCATACAGTGGAAGAGTGTTTTGGTGCACGGTAGACATTTCAAGAATGCTTAGATACAGCTGACGCATTAACCAAAACCAAGAAGGTCCTATATATAGATCCTGAAACTTTGCGTAGTCGTTTAGCTTTCGCAAAAGGGAAAAAACAGGAAGGAAGAAGGAGAGGGGTGAGATAGATCTGAAGATTTGTGATGAGCTCATATATATACACAAGTACTGGTGCTTACTTACCCCACGCCTGTGATCGTCATGACCACTTTGCATCAGCGTTGCACCTTTTTAGGGGAAGCTGTTGGATCCTGTTGTTTTTTTTAGTTTGATTTTGCGGGGTGTCACAATGCTGTGTGTGTGTGTATGTATATATAAACACACAGACATACACATATTATACATATATACACACACACACACTCCCCTCCTCTACTCAAAATCAAACTACACATGACAACCATATGGTTCAAAACAAGTTTTAACTTTATGTTTTTTTCCCCCTTTACCGATAAGTGTAATCTGATAAACCAAAAAAGATGCTTATAAGTCAGATGGCAGACCACGCCATTGTAAACACTTTTAGAAACTTGTAAAAACTTTTGGCATGTTAATGAATCCTGGCTTTTCCACAGTATATATGGGCAGCATGTCTTTTGCAATATACATGGCGACAGCATCTGTTATTGCCTTCCACCGTGCCCCATTCTTATCGTGCTGCTTCCTTTGGTTGCAACAATTTTCAAAAAGACATTGCAACAGGGGCCTGTTTGGTCAGTGTCCGACGACACGAAACCGAACCATTGGCATGTTGTTTGTGAATCCACTACAGTGTTTGGGTGCGCCGCGCTAATGTACCTGTGACGAGCGGTGCATCGCATTAGTTCCGCTTTTGGCGCACGTGTGTAAAATAAGTAATAAAATCGATTTTCATAAAAACACATCGTCCCGAACTGTATTCGAATTAATCAATTTATTGCCTACCTCTAACACACACAGACACACACACCAGCAGCACAGTGATTTGCAATCTATGTAAAATAAAGTTTTGAGGTGGAAATACCGTTTAACGGACAATCCCATTTAACAAAGCGCAACTTTGTTAGCAATGGATGATTAGGGAGTCGTTAACCTGGACTGTTTTCCGAACGCACTGCAGCTTGGGATACAAGAGTGGCTGCCATCGCAACAAAAAAGTGTAATTGCGCTGACGCCAATGGGAGAAAAACTGTTGAAATTATAAGCATTCGCCACTTTTATGTACTTGCGTTGAAGATATTCATACTGAACTGCAAATGCCTCAAAAACACTTAAACCAAATGAGGTGGAGAATTACGTTATGCATGTTTGTAGTAGCCTAATTAAATATTTTTCGTCATACATTTTTTCCCCATCTGTATTTACTAACTTTTAAAAATTAATATATAAAGTATAACAAAGTAAAAAGAGCTCTTGTATCGGAATCTGTATCGGTATCGTCAGTTGTGTATGGGAATCGGATCGGAACTGAAAAAAAATGTAGATCGCCCATCTCTAGCAGACAAAATCGAACTAAAAAAAAAAAACAACAGGATCCAACAGCTTCCCCTAAAAAGGCACACCACTGATGCAAAGTGGTCATGATGATCACAGGCGTGGGGTAAGTTAGGACCAGTACAGGACAGACAGAAGCACTTGATGAAAGGGAATGCCAGTGACCTTTTACTCATAGCAGCAGTCCTTCCAATTTAGTGCCATGGCACAGCAGTGCAAACGATGCCGCTCTGTCAAGCATATTGGTAATACAGTGCTGCCAGTGAAGCAGGGAGTCCCAGTGATCTAACCGTTTCTGAAGATCATGCACAGGTTAACAAGACAGCCAGGATAGCTGCATGGTTCCAGCATGCTACCTGGACACCCCACAAAGCAGACTTGGGGGCTAAAAAAGCAGCACTAGTACTACTCAGCAATTCAGAAGCCATGATGACCCAGAACAACAGAGGTCTCCTATTAACATGGATAAATATGACATATGAAAGATACTTTTCTGAATAAATGGAGAAACAGAAGAGCCAGAAGGCCTGTACTTTATTCATACATAATTTCAAAGTGCCACTTAAACAACACAGGCATAATCCCGTCTGTTATTAAGGCTAAAACCAAAGTACAAGGAGGGTGTGTGTCACAAATGGATCAAGGCTTGATTAACAAAGTCCCTAAGCTCCAGTGTGTGCCCAGTTCTGAGAGATTACCAGCTACCCTCTGCAGAGGTCAAAACCAGCAAGTGAGACAGGGTAAGGTCAAGGGGATCAGGCAGCTGCACTGAAACATGCAAGACATGATCCAGCACAAGCTGCTGAGAAACTGCATGCACACAAAATAAGCTAAATACTTTTCTGCACATTTTAGCAACCAATCACATTACAATGCCCAGGCAGTGCCCCCTCCAACTGTGACAGTCCCACTGGAAACTAATTCAGTGCTGACAAGAATATCCGCTGCTGCGTTACAAACAGAACACATGGGCTGAGGTCAATGCATTAATGACTTTATTACTTTATTTATCAATGACAAAATTACTACATAATCAAAAATAAATGGACTTTCCCAGTCCATAGTTCTATATTCGGCATAGATAACAGCAAATGTTGGCTATATAAAAATAAAGAGCAACAATGCTCAAACGTGCATTTAAGCATTAAAATTTGTCTGCTTTATAAGCACAGTGAATGTACACAATTTACAATTAATAAATTTGCAATGCTTGATAACTATTTGCTATGGCAATCAATCAATAAATCACAGGAAAATGCGCAAATAGTTTTTAAAATCGCATATTAAAATTTACAATCATAAATATTTGCATTGTGAATCCCTAAATGAATGCAACATTAATACAAAGGGGAGTATATGGCTCATTCTCATAAACTCATTACTATATCATCAACTTTCTCTACTTCATAAAATTAGTTTGAAGCCGATTCAAATTAGAGGGATGTACCAACGTTTTAGTCCCGACACTGATAATGATAGCTAGGCTTTGGGTAACAGGCAACATCAATCTGATACCAATCTTTAGAAGCAGAAGTAGAATGCCTATATTGTCATCGCACAATGAAATTTGCAGAGCAGTAACCAGGATGTACATATATCTAGTTATCACAAACGTAAGAAAAATAAAACACACAGTTAAAGTAAAACAATATAGATAGATGATATGAACAGATGTGCCAAATACAGATCTTTTTGCCAAATTATTGCACAGTTGTGTCGTATTACACAGTTTCCACAAAATTGTGTAGTTTCCATAGTATTATACAGTTATTGTACCTAGTGTGTCTTGTTAGTTTTAGTCTGACTGGAGTTCAGTTCAGTGATGGCTCTAGTCTTTCAGCCTGTTAGTGCAGGTTTTTAAGGTCCTGTAATGCCTCAATGGTAGCAGGGAGAAAAGGTGATTAATAAGTAAAAAATGAAATCACAAGTTACAAACGAGTGCAAACAAACTTGATAAATGAAATCACAATTTGCACTCTAGACATGTAACTTGTCACCCAATGTACTGTTACAGGGTGGATTTCCATCACACCAGGTACCGCACTTTTGGTACTTTCCCTTTTCCATTGACTTCTGGTTGAGTACCAGTACCAAAACATGTGGTATCAGAACTACCAGACGAGCTGCAATACTTTTTTGGTACTTGTGTACTTTGGAGTGGGACTTGTAAACATGCTCAGTGTCAATTGGTTAGCAAATAGCCTGCCTCTGAAACACAATACAACTGCCTTCTCAAAACGAGAACTCAGAAAACCAAAAAAAAAATAGTTAAAAAAGGTAATAATGTATGCATGGACAAATGAAGAGACCCAAGTTTTAAGTGCAATCTATTTGGAAGAACCAGAAGTTTGGATGGCATGACAAGAATTTTTTTTTTTAAGTATTTGCTATAATATACTTGGACTGCACGATATTGGGGAAAAAGTACTACAATGTAATTTCATTGTAATAAATACTGGGATATTTATAAAGCAAAAAAAAAATCAAAATACGTAAATTTCTCATAAACCCATCTAAGTGACTGAGAAAATTGCAGGGACGAAAATGACCGGAAATTACATGCAGAGCTCATGAAAAAGCAGCGGAGGTAAATATTAAACTGATTTTTTAAACATATACTAGATAATCCTGAAAAGGAACAATTCTTAAATTCGCAATGCTTGCTAACTGTTAACTGCTTCTTCAAGTCGTCCCTTTTTTTGTTTGCTTGAACTCATTGTGTTCTTCAGCATGATGCTTCCGGAGGTGCTTGATTAAGTTCATTCTGTTATCATTTGCAGTACTACTGCTACCCCTCGAAACACTAGCAGTGCAGATATTCTAAGTAGCCAGAGATTTTGTTGGCATAATAACTTCGAACGTGAAATACCTCCAAACTGCTGATTTTTTTTTTGCTCCCACCATGCTGTTACCTCTCTTTCTAGCAAGCCGGCACACTGCTGACACGTGGCAGCACATGGACATAAACATACAATAAGAGACCTGAATCGATCAGTCCTATAGTCCAGCCCCATTGTCATCATCAATATGGGACCGATATCAGTCAGTACGTTTACATGCAGAGCAAAGTTGAGCTAAGTTTATGTATATGATTATACTGTCCTGTATACAGTATACATGCATGAGAGGGGAACTGGTTTATTGTCCGAAGTATGTCTGATAATAGGTGGTTTCCAAAAATATACAAGTCGTTATACTAATTCATTATTTTTTTATTTATTGTGGGTCACATGCAATAAAGTTTAAAGATTAAAAAATATTTTATCTAGTTTTCTCTTCTTGATTTTTGGCTACCTACCTGGGGGAAAATATTTAAGAATCATAAATTCAGAGCAACAAATTGCAATTTTAATATACCTAAAAAGTTCAGGGATATTAGGCAATTATTTTCTGACCACATGATTAATCTAAAATCTAAAACCTATTTTGCAAATAGCTCTAAAAACAGAAGACTAGAAATATTTTAAAAGCTAAATTAACCAGGTAAGATCAGCTTCTCCAAATGATGATTTGATTTTAGTTCTGAATTCTGGGATTCTGCGCAGCATCATGACCTGAACTCTCACACTACATGATCACCACAAGGTGTTCCTTTATGTCATCAGTCCATGTCCAGGCTCAGGGTCCATTTCATTTCATCTGACCGACCAGCTGGACCTGAAACCTTAGCCTTCACACGGACCCTCTGTTCCTCCAGCCAAGTCTACTTACAGTTCTGCTGAGAATCCATGGCCATCGCTCACCAATGAGCACAAGCGAATACATTCAGATGACAAGAAGATGTCTTGCCATTTTCCTGATAGTAACAGCTATTAATAGTAATGCCTGAAATTTTATACCCAGCGACGTCAACAAGAAATTCAAGTTTGATAAAATGCCAGTTTTTGCTGGTGAATCACAGGAAAAACTGTTGATAAAAATTAAGATGAAAATACTCAATGACATTTTTTCTGTGATGAAAACGGAACAAAAACTAAATAAAAAGGTACCTTTAATTTTGAAAACTAAGACTAATGCTTTTAAAATAATTGTTGACCAAAAATAAACAAAATAATGTTACAACTGGACAATGAGTGATATTACACGACACAGTAATTTACAAACCCTACAGTCTACTTATAAGGTAACAACTGTAACATTCATGTAATGTTTGTGTAGATGTCTTGAATTAAAAATCTTATGTCAGCCAGTTCACCAAAGTTGACAACTGTCCGGTTCCTTTCCGTTTTGGACTATTAGTTAAAACAATAAAAAAAAACTATTTGTTTTTGCTCCCATGTCCCTTACTGCAGGGGTCTCTAACTCCGGTCTGGGAGAGCTACCATCCAGTAGGTTTTCTATCCTACCTGGCTTCTGATGAGCCACACCTGTTCTCAGGTAAATACCAGGAGCAGGTATGACTCATCAGAAGCCAAGTGGGACAGAAAATATACTGGATAGTAGCTCTCCAGGACCGGAGTTGGAGACCCCTGCCTTATTGTATAAGAGTCTGATATTTGATAATGTTTTTGAGAAAGGACACGAGTTTTGTTTTTCTTTCTTTTTTTTTTAATATCAATAAAGATGTGTTAATCTGCAAGTATTTTGTCAGACTAAATTTTAGTTATTTATACTTTAATGATAAATAAGGCAATTTTAGAGTTGCAAAGAACTGCAATGTTGTGCATTACAACAGTTAAATTATGTCTTTTAAAACTGCATGTTCAATCCTAATGGCATGCTTTAACATGCCATTAGGATTGAACATGCAGTTTTTAAGGACACAATTTTACTGTTGTAATGCTCAGATTTATGGATGTTCCCTTCAGCAATCTTGAGTGGATAGAGGTAGACTAATTTGTGGATGCGCGTGTGTATATGTATGTTATGCTGCATTCCATTTGAACTCGTAACTCAGAAACTCAATTGGAACGCCTGACTTAAAACTCGACACAACCCTGAGCTCAGAATCCAAGATGGCTGTGCCCTTTATCAACAGAAGTTAAAGTTGCAGGTTAATACTGTTTATTAGTGCTTACTCCTTATTTGTGGCTCATTAAATCAGTCGTACAAACAATACTGTCCAAATGCTATCTGTGGACATGCTGCTATGATGTTTTTATGTCCAGAATACCATGTAATGTGTTCTTATCTACTGATATTGCTGACAATGGCTAACAATTAACTGGACTAGACCTGGGTCCAGTTTCATTGCTTAAGCGGACAACTTGTTGGATTTAAGGTAGTTTGGGCTAAATGTAAGTGAATGAAGATAAAGACCATTTAAACTGGGTCAAATTAAATCTGAAGTTATCCAGGTAAGCAAGAAATCCGGCTTTTTTAAACAGATATCCCTGGTATTGTTAAATGGCTTTCTGACTTGCTGCACTGGAACGATGTTAACTTGGGAGTGACATCATTCCCAGTTCCATGTTCCGACCTCCGAAGTAAATGGAACGCAGCAATAGACTACGACTAAACTAGTGCTGCATTTAAAAAATCGATTCTCTGATTATTAATCGATTCTCATAATAATTCCTAAAGATAGATTCGTACGTCCAAAGATCAATTTTACCCTTTAACATTTTCTGCCCTTATTACAGCTAAAATAGGGGGGGAGCCCAGACGGGCATTTTGAGGCTTAGGTGTTAAAGGGTTAATATCTTAAATCACACATGTTGTGAATTCAATGACACGACAGTAGGTGATGTTAAAGCTCACTGGGGAAAACTGTATTAACAACATGGCGTCGGACACTAGTGATACTTTGAAAACGACCGTAACTTTAAAAGCTGCGGTCTGGCAGCATTTCAGGTGCAGAACATACAGACAGACAGACAGACAGATGAGCTTGACAAAAGCAAAGCGATCTGCAAGGCAAGCCAAATGGAGGTGAAGTATTCTGGAAATACGACCAAAAAAAAGCAGTTGTATCAACATTCTAGGAGGGGGATTGGTCCTTACAGCGATCTTTAACAATCAATACTTCATTAATTTGTAGTTGAATGTCAATATAATACTAGTATTAATATGTTGCACAACTACACAGTCATGCAATTAAGGTAAAAATTAAGGTTAAAAAAAAAAACTTTCCAAAACACTGACCCAAATCGATATCGGATCGGAACAGATTGGACTGAATCGTGATAATCAATTCTAAATCTTGAGAATCAGAATCGAATCGATTCTTGAAATTTAAATCAATGCCCAGCACAAGACTAAACCTGTTATTTTCATTTGGCTGCATACACTATCTACTTTAGATGTAATCAACTAAATATCCTGCAATTTTCGTTGAATAAAACTAGACTAAAAAAAAATAAAAAATCAGATGACTAAAATACAACTAAGACTATGCTGCATTTTCGTGAAAGGACCAAGACTAAAACTAAATCAAAATATGCTGTCAAAATTAACAATGATAGGCAGGGCAAAACAGCTTTAATACAGAGGTTAAGGAGAAAAACATTTTCCAGCCAAAGTTTTAAACATCTTGCATTGAAATTGCTGCAAACCTAAAGTATGTCGCAATAATTTGAAGTTGGATGATAGAAATCTGAGGGGAACCACAGTTAGTAGGAGAATGTCAACTGCCTTATCCAGGGTGAAGGGGTGAAGGACAGGTGGACTACAGAAGTATCACTGTACACTAAACTGCAACCCAATAGCCAATCAGTCTGGTATGGAATTGCAACCCATAACTGTCACCAAGAAAACAAAATCGAGAACTCCACTCACAGTCATTGAGAAAAACCAAGAATAACCTTGTTTGAAACAATTTGGTGTCCAGCCACAAACTGACGGCGTTATACTATCTACAGGTAAAGCTTTTCCTGTCAGAAGCCCCGATCCCTAAAGCCTATCAACAGCCTGACCAGGTAAAGTCATCAAATCCTAAAGCCAGCTGCAGGGCAAACCAGAAGCAGGCCTGTAACAGACCGAAGACCAAGGTGCTCAGACCCAAGGCTCTAGCCATCATAAGTACGGGTCACTAAATACCCGCCTTTACAACAAAATATAGTTTTTTGAAAGAACCAACCAAAAACACAAAGCTGGATTCCAGTGCAAGTCCAGAGTGAGGAAAAACATACAAATGTTAAACTACAGAACCCACAGAGCTTTCAACTTGTGAAAGTCCCTTAAGGGCTGATATAAAGTCATTTTACCATGTATCTTTTATGAATTTCTACACTCAAATATGTACCTAATAATGTACAACTGTGGCATCCTAACCTGCAGTAATTTTCCAAAAATAATTTCTTCAGTGCAGTCATTTATTTAAAACTCAACACTGCCAGAGTAACGGAAAACCATCTAAAAACTGAACTGTCCCAACAATCCCCAGTCAGTACTAGCTTGCAACAAAACCCAGACATGCTGATGCAGGAAAGCAGTTGTGTCCCTTCCTCTTAATCTCCCAGTCTGATCATGATCCATAACCCCGGTTCGAGATCCGTGGGCTCGGAAGTGTTGCGCTAATGGAAGAATTGACAGCCAGGTGGAAGTTTCCGCTCACGCCGGTTTAGCTGGCGACATTTTCGCCGCGGTGTCAGGAAGGACAGCGCGCCCGTACTATTCTCAGCATGGCAGGATTAAGGGCTGCCCTACACTTTCTAAATACAGCCACGGCACTGGACTCCGCCGGCAAAGTGTCCGTAATATCGCTTGACTCAACACCCCCCCGAAACAAAAGTTAATTTAGTGTTTTGACTACAGCTAGTCGTAAACGGGGAACCGCTACAGACTAAGTGGCCCGGATCGGCGGCTCGCTTACCTGACAGCCCGAAGTCGGACTGCATGTGCTCGGCGCCGGTGCCCGGCTTCTCCAACACCAAGCATAGGAGTGCGATCCACAAAATCACGGCGCTGCCCAGTTCCATGCTGCGATCTCAAGCCTAAATGGGTAAATGCAGGGACGCGGAGTGTGATAAATAGCGGCTCATTCAGCCCATTGCTGACAACTGCCCGTGGACTATCAGCTGGGCCGAGGAGCACAAGTCCCCGTGTAATCAGAGGCATAATCTAACGGGTTTGCAATTCCGAAACGTTTTTAAAAGCTAAATCTATTAAGACACTTCTAGAACGTGCATATATCATCTTAAAATTAAGAAATCTGGGGGGATCACTACATCACACGTCCTTGTGGGTATCCCAGTAGATGATGCAGGAAATGTTTTAAATATCATGTAGATTGTGCAGCAACTGCTTTATTTCTCCATTGTAAAGTAATTGTTGTTTTTTTATGGTTAAAATCAAACCAAAGGACGGTTATCTGAATATATGATCGCGATTTTAAGACTGACGAAAACGCTGAACTCCAACGCATAGATGTCGGGTCCAATTATTTTAAACACGGAGTTGAGCATGACTTTCTGTCAAATATAGCTGAAGATAATGGGAAAATACTCACTGGGAGACAGAGCAAAGCTATGCGAGGCCGGTGTTTATTTACCTCGAGTGGGGATCTTGGTGCATGGGATGAGCTTCAAACTTCTCCCGGGCCGCCTGTATCTAGTCTTTATAGCTCATCAGACACGTCTTCCGCTCGACCAGACTCTTTACAAAAATGTGTCTACAATCCATCTGAAATCAAGAAACAAAAAATTAAGCAAGAACCAAAAACGGATAAGTTAGCTCATTGTGAAGGGGCTTCGGCAGACGTGGGCGGTAATAACCAAGAGGACGTGTCCACACCGTAGTGCATCCCGCAGCTGATCGGATCGCCGCTTTGTGCCTGTGAGGCCGCTTGCCTCGACTAGTTTAGCGGCATCGGCGTCTGAATCAGATCAGCCCCCAGCAATTAGCTAGTTACCGACACACCTACACCCAAATACTGATATATAACCGAAATCGAAAAAACAAATAAAAACGGATGTCCCCAGGTTATCAACAAATCCAGACTACTTTCAGAAGATCTAGACAGACTTCTTACATTTCATTTCGTGCACCGTACCCACTCCTCTCGGTGAATTGCCGAAACTCCCGAAAGCACTGCGCCGCAGCCCGTCGCGCTGGCCGTATTGTATGTGTGCTCGAAAACCGCAGAGCTCCGTGGCTACTTTCTGTCCTAACAGCGCCGCCTATCGGAGCGGAAGAATTTACTTTATTATGCAGTTGTTAATGAATTCATTATTATTATCCGGCGAGCCTGAGGAGGATAAGTGGTTGTAAGACGATGGATGAATTTGTATTATCATTCAGTGTTTTTTATTGTTTTTCTTACAAGGTACAGGACCTGTCCAAAAAATAACAGCATGCAAGAAAAAGAAAAGAAAAAGGATCACATATCCATACAACACATTGAGTACTTTTCACTCAATTTAATTTAACAGTCCTTTATATTTGAAAATACCCTCCCTCATAACTTCTCAACATTAAGTTTTTAAAGTAATATTACAGAGATGGTTAGTTACCACTGTTGCCCTAGGATCAGGGTTTGAGTCTCCGCCTGGGTTGCATGTGTGTGGAGTTTGCATGTTCTCCCTGTGTCGTTGTGGGGTTTCCTCCGGCTACTCCGGTTTCTGACACAGTCCAAACACATGCTGGGGCTGATTGGAGTTACTAACTTGCCCATAAATGTGCATGTGTGAGTGTGCCCTGCGATGGGCTGTCCCCAGTCTTGGGTTGTTCCCCGCCTCGTGCCCGTAGCTTCCGGGATAGGCTCCGGATCCCCGGCGACCCAGAAGGATAAGCGGATTGTAAAATGGATGGATGGATGGATTACAGCGATGTTTTACCTGTTTTTATTTTCAGATAATGTGGTCAGGAAGTCATAAAATAGTTAAAAACAATAGAAAATAATGTTATGTTTAATAGACGAGACTTATGTTATGTTTAACCAGACTCCTTTTTCATAAACACACACGTACGATCTGTTAGGTGATCAGTTATTTTAAAAAGTATGATCTGCTTATTATTTTTGCGCTTTAACTTGTCACTCGTCTTCGCCGCTTGTAGGAAGGAAACATAGCGTCACTGTCACTACTGATGGGTAATGACCGGATGAACAAGTTCTTTAGCACTTCTCGTGATCTCTGAACGAACCTACTGATACAATGACATTGGAGAACTAATGTATTTCGACGGATCCACCATGCCTGCTACTGTATGTGATCGATTGCATTCCGCGATAGACGAGAAATGTCATCTTCACTTCAATGACTGACTTCTGTATCAGCAAAACGGTTGTGACAAAAACTAGCCAATGACTGACTTGGAAGAAGACACCAAGCACCTCCCATTGATCAGCTCACTCTGACTTTGACAGTATCAGTACACTAACGGGTTGAACGTAAAAGTAGACCCCTCCTGATCTTAAGTACCACTACAAGTTCGCTCACTGAACAAACGAATGAACAGCAGAAAAAAAGACTCGCGCACACACCAGAACAGTACACTGAACTAGCGCACTGAAGGCATCAGTACGTTCACTGAACGAACGAATGAACTGCAGACATAGTACATTGAGTCTACAGTAGGTTCACTATCTGGAGTGTGCATTAGAGCGTCATCTACTGGAATTAGTATTTTTACGTAGCGATATTTATAAACGTACAATAATAATACAAACAATACAACATTGTCAGCCTACATTTTAACTCCAGCGAACTCAAACACTCATTTTTTGCTGGCTTTTTATGTTGTTTACTGGCTAAAGTTGTTACAGTGTTATGAGACTATTCTGGTTTTTTTCAACTGGTACCTTATAGCTTCTCAAAGACGGTTACAGTAGTTCTTCTGTGTGCACAAGACCGTGCCATTGCCCCAAAATAAATAAATTTTCTGAAGGTGATATGCCTACTTCTTGGCTTCTGAAAAAAAAGTTGAATTTAATTTTAGTGCGATCGAATATCCTGTTTCACAAAAGTTAAAGTACTACCAGATTCTGTGGTACAACTTGGGTATGGCTACTTTTATAATGTGATGTTCTCATATGCAGTTAATTATGCAAAGAATTTATCTTTTCTCCTCTGTTTATCAGATAGTCCAGAGGTGATTAGTCTTATCCACAAAAGCCCTGTGTGTTTGCATGTTTTGGGGTGACCTTTAGGCAGTGATGGGAATAACGGCGCTATAAATAAACGGCGTTACTCACGGCGATACTTTTTCAGTAAAGAGTAATCTAACGAATTACTGTTTCCCCCTTTACAACGCCATTACCGTTACTTACAATAAAATGCGCGTCACACACACACCAACATCCAGGAGTCACAACGATGGCAAGTCCAACAAGTTCAAAGGTAGCCTTTGCAAACTGGAAGTATAAGCACTACTTTTCCATCACTGAGGTGAAAGGCAAAAATGTTTATGTAAAAGTGCAACTTATGCCCAGGAAAAAAGCGTCTCTCTGCGTCGGTGACAAGTAATTCTAATCTACTGAAGCACCTCACATCGTCACAAACCACCACAAAATGAGTGGCTAAGAACGTAGATGATAACATGAGCTCTGCTACCAAAGGAGGAGACGAAGCCACGACATCAAAGCAACTAAAACTTGACTTTTCTCCACCGCAAACACTTATTACTCAGTCAGAATTAAACAAAATAATATCTAGATATATAGTTGAGGAAAATACCCGCAAGAGAGGGGGTGAGCCCACTATGCAAAAAGACTTTTTCAAAGTACATAGACGCAGAGTGTGCAAGAATGAATGCTGAACTCAAAAAGACATTTGAACACGTAGAATATATCTCTACAACAGCCTATATTTCGACTGCACATAATAAAAGCTATCTTGGCGTAACTGCACATTGGATAAATTCCAACAGCATGGATCGTGGGAAAGCAGCACTCGCATGCAGAAGATTTAAGGGTCGTCATACTCATGACATGATTGCAACTGAGCTTAACAGCATTCACTCATCCTATGGCATATCCCATAAAATTACATCAACTGTCACTGATAATGGCTCTAATTTTGTCAAGGCCTTCAAAAGATTTCAGGCAGTCCAGGAGGATTCTGAGGATGATGAGGATGA
>JABFEB020000036.1:15004869-15018347 GCA_019775895.2 Stomatorhinus ivindoensis | reverse complement strand
AGCTGCCCCCCCCCCCCCCCCCCAAATATAATGTCTATCCTGACATCACCAAATGTTACAGTAACATGAATCACACATACTTGGCCAGAGCCTATGGATAATTTGTTACACACACTCTCTGCAGACTCTAAAGTTTCCTTTGTAGTAATAATCAAAAAACCCAGAGCAAGATATTCGGCTTGCTTGCTGTGGTGAAACTCAGCTTAAGTAAACCGACCAATATACACAGTAGTGACTATAGATACCCTGACGGGCCAGTGCTAACTACTTAGGTGGGTACTGCCGATGACAGCTTCTGTTCAGCTGTGGGGGATGATCAGAAACTTCTGCTTTCACCACTGGTAAGACAAAAAAAGAAAAACTCCTATGTGTCATAAAAGTGCTGTCATGCATTTCTGCTATGAAAGCCATTTGCTTACAAGTTTTAGTTCCTTTTGTGGTCCTTTGTGGTTTGAGAATAAGCAATTTTTAAATTGTCAGAGCATGTCCACGCTAGAGCACGTACACGCTAGAGCATGTACACGCTAGTCTATGTCCACGCTAGAGCATGTCCACTGCGTGGATGGCATTGATGATGGCTTGGCTCACTAAGTCTTGACTTAACGTAGAAGACATCTGGCTTAGGGGTTGGTAGCTAATGCTACAAATACTGTGGGCCTAAGGTCCATGTGCAGAGCAGTCCATTTGTAGGGCAGTCTATATGCAGAGCAGTCCATGTGCAGAGCAGTCAATTTGTAGAGCATTCCATGTGCAGAGCAGTCTATGTGCATAGCAGTCCATTTGTGGAGCAGTCCATTTGTAGATCAGTCCATGTGCAGAGCAGTTCATTTGTAGGGCAGTCCATGTGCAGAGCAGTCCATGTGCAGAGCAGTCCATTTGTAGAACGGTCCATGTGCAGAGCAGTCAATTTGTAGGGCGGTCCATGTGCAGAGCAGTCAATTTGTAGGGCGGTCCATGTGCAGAGCAGTCAATTTGTAGAGCATTCCATGTGCAGAGCAGTCCATGTGCTGAGCAGTCTATGTGCAGAGCAGTCCATGTGTGGAGCAGTCCATGTGAAGAGCAGTCCATGTGCAGAGCAGTCCATTTGTAGGGCAGTCCATGTGCAGAGCAGTCCATGTGTGGAGCAGTCCATGTGAAGAGCAGTCCATGTGCAGAGCAGTCCATTTGTAGAGCAGTCCATGTGCAGAGCAGTCCATTTGTAGAGCAGTCTATGTTCAGAGCAGTCAATTTGTAGGGCTGTCCATGTGCAGAGCAGTCAATTTGTAGAGCGGTCCATGTGCAGAGCAGTCAATTTGTAGGGCGGTCCATGTGCAGAGCAGTCAATTTGTAGGGCATTCCATGTGCAGAGCAGTCCATGTGCCGAGCAGTCTATGTGCAGAGCAGTCCATGTGTGGAGCAGTCCATGTGAAGAGCAGTCCATGTTCAGAGCAGTCCATTTGTAGGGCAGTCCATGTGCAGAGCAGTCCATCTGCAGCCTTTCCAATATGTCCATGTGATCCAGGCCTCTCAGTTTGTGTTGCTGATTACACCCATGCTGGCTGCTCAGCTGTGTTGTGGAGTTGAGCTTTGATGGACTTGGGTTTATGTGTCACTGGAGACTGGGCTGAGCTAGGCAGCCTATGACTCCAGTATCAAACATCTGCTCTAGACAGATGACTGGGGCAGGTCCAGTGATTCTGTTTTAGTGTCATTTTTTTGCCAGAATTTATATTCTCCCTCCACCCACCAAGTGAAGGACAGCCAGAGCCCAGTGAGGGTGGAGTGTGAGGAACGAAAACAGATTGTGTGTGGTTTTATATGTGCTTAACACTCATGTAAAGCAGCTAGTTCAAACTGAGAGAGCAACATGCTCAGCACTAAGTTTCCATGCATAGAACTGCAACAGCCTTAGTCTGCATTTCAGCGTCTTTGTCTGAACTATTTTGTTTTATGGGAAATGTCAAACAAGAAGTAAAATCAGTTCAGCAGAAGGAGCATCATCAGAAAACGGAACAGTTATAAATGTAATTTCTAGGACATGATAAAGTGGGGTTACAACTACAGTGACAGTTGTTAAATGTGCAAGCTTTATTTGTTAAGTTGCATTTAGCTACTTTTGTGCAATGTGTCATTCTCACTATGTTGACTTTTGGCTTATAGCTCTGGAGAAATTTGCTAAACTACATTTTTATTTAAATGCTTTGGCAGTTAGCTATGACGGCTCCGTTGTCAGAGGAAGTTTGACCTGAAATGTTTATCTGCTTGTTAAATGTTTCTAAGGATGTTGCAGCTGTACATGTACAAGGCTTATTGAATGGTCTTTTGTGGGCATGGTGTATGTAGGTATAAAAATAACTTGTCTTATTTGTTTCAGATTGTTGAGGACGCGAAGGGGTCAGAATGCAGAGCATTAAGTGTGTGGTGGTGGGAGACGGTGCTGTAGGGAAGACCTGCCTGCTCATCTCATATACTACAAACGCATTCCCCAGGGAGTACATCCCCACAGTCTTTGACAACTACAGTTCACAGGTGACTGTGGATGGCCGGACTATCAGCCTGAACTTGTGGGACACGGCAGGGCAGGAGGAGTACGATCGCCTGCGCACACTGTCCTACCCACAGACCAATGTCTTTGTCATCTGCTTCTCCATCGCCAGCCCGCCCTCCTACGAGAATGTCAAGCACAAATGGCACCCCGAAGTGACCCATCACTGCCCCAGCGTCCCCATTCTGCTGGTGGGCACCAAGAGCGATTTACGTTCAGATACCAATGTGCTGCAAAAGCTGAAGGAGCAGAACCAGACCACCATCACCCACCAGCAGGGCCAGGCCCTGGCACGGCAAATCCATGCCATTAAGTACCTTGAGTGCTCTGCCCTCCATCAGGACGGCATCAGGGAGGTCTTTGCTGAGGCAGTGAGAGCTTTCCTTAACCCTCAGCCCACCACAACCAAAAAGCCGTGTGTGCTTCTGTAACCTCTCCATCAGGTACCAGGGTGGTTAGTGGTATGGGCTTGTAATGTAATAATGCAATAATGCTTACAGTTTTGAGTCCCAGACAGACCCTTACTTTTGTACCTTCATGAATGGACTTGATTTGATCCAGTGAAAACATAAAGCTGTATGAATGGTTCTTTTTATTGCTTTGCATAGAATGCCAACTAAGCAACATAATAATACATATTTTTGCTATTGTGGGACAATCAAACAAATAAAATTAATAAATTTACTAAATGAAAATGGGGAAAATTATGTGTAGTCATGCCTTTTGGTGCACTATTACATACTTATATTCTCATTCTTACACTCTGTTACTGCACTAGTCCAGAGCTAAATTGGTAGTAAATAGAAGAGGCGCTATCATGAAATGGCTCTGACAGGCAAAGTAATGAATGTAGACACTGAATAAAAATGGAATTTGCTGCAGTCTTCTTAAATCCACCAACTGTACTGTTCGGTGTTCCAGCTACGTTTGCGCTGCATTTAGGGTAGTGTCGACACTGAAACTTGTTCCTCCATCTGTTGTTGTCCGCTTCCGCCAGTCCAGTTCTGTGTTGTAATATATGTTGATTTAACAAATGCACCTGCACATTCTCAAAATGCACCTGCTTTTGTTTGGCTGTTACCAAGAACACAGATTTTCTGCTGCTTCACTGTTAGTCTGAATCAGCCTAGGCTTGGATTGCGTTTCATAAATGTGGTATTTATTCATTTGCTGCTTCTTCATTAGATGAGCTTGCAGTGCTTGAAGGGTGGGGGTGGAAGTAGTGTAGTGACAGAAGAGAGATGCCAGAAGAAGCAGCTGTTGTTAGCATTGCACCTTGTCAATGAGGGCATTGATTTTGATGAGCAGTGAGATATGCCATCTATAGATAAGTCTTGAGAATGATTAGCCAAGGACAATGTAATGGCTGTGTTCAGCATCAGAGAATGACTGAGGATTCTGTGTGATAGTCTGTGGATCACTCAGACATGGTCTACATGCTGGATTCCTAAGATTATACAATCCTGTTAACGTTTACATGTATTAAGTCAGGCTGATATCCCAGGCTCTGGTTCTGATTATTTGGGACTGTGATGTAATGTTATTTGCTGTTCCTTCATTTGTTCCAAGAAATGTTTTTTTTCCCTTTCACATTATGTGCAATTGGTTACATGTTTTGTTTGTTTAATATAAAGTGGTAGAGTCACTGCTTAATGTATTTCCATCTCCATCGTGCTCTTCATGTTATTGGTCAGTGTTTAATAGCAGAATATTGTGGATTGATAGGTGCTGGACATGCGGGGGTGGTGAGCTTTGGGGTTTATGGGACTCAACTAGACTCAACTCTTATCAAATTCAAGTAATGCACTGGTGAATTTTCCCAGTAAAGGCCTCCCCGTCAGTGGACTTGATTTGTCAGGATTTCAAAACCTTGCCTCAGCTCCAAACACTGTTGGAAAGCTGTAACACAAAGCAATACTATAGCAGCGATGTTTATTTTTTCACAGATTTCCTTTCTCCCAGTGCTAGTGAGCAAGCAACCTTATTCATAAGGTGAATCTATTTGCTCTGGGTTTGACTATTTAAAATGTATTTGCTTACCATACTTTCAAATGTGGTCATACCTTTAGTGGGAGGACCCAGAGAATAGCACTTTTTTTCGCACAAGTGCAGATAATGGAACAAAAGTGACTGAAATATTAGAGAATCCTTAGCCAAAAACCTTGTTGGTGCTCACCACAACATCTAAAAATAAGGGAAGGAATTCGGCCACTCAGAAGGTGAAGGTCTCTGGTGTTTTTTTCCCAGAAATGTTGCTAGTCCTATTATTGTGATGGAAAAAATGTGGGAGAGAATACAATCCTGAGAAATATTTGTAATGTCTAATCTTTAATTGACAAGTATTTGGACTGAACTGATACTTCTACAAGATGTGTTAGGGAAAATCCAACATGTTATTGACTGGCAATGTAATATTTGGCAATACAGTAAAATATAGTTATTTTTAAACTGCTGATAACAGAAGTTATCATAATGTATTCCTCTTAAACCTTTTATTGAACGAATACCTAGTTCCTATCAATAAATTATTTTATCAGCCTATTAACCTTGTTTAACGCTGTTTTATTCCTGTTAAAAAGGTTAAAATACATAAATTGTTTTATCTAGTTTAAGACGACATTTATGCTTAAATACTGACTTGAATGAATCTTTTATGACATTTGAACATTTTTCATAAACAC
This sequence comes from Stomatorhinus ivindoensis, assembly GCA_019775895.2. Classification (NCBI taxonomy): domain Eukaryota; kingdom Metazoa; phylum Chordata; class Actinopteri; order Osteoglossiformes; family Mormyridae; genus Stomatorhinus; species Stomatorhinus ivindoensis. The sequence continues at coordinate 15,013,142 of JABFEB020000036.1, read as the reverse complement.
TCTAATTGTAATCTTTAAGTCTGTCAAGTGAATTTTCAAGTGAAGTGAATTTAATGCTTTTGTTTTCTATACATAAAAAATATGTACGTCATGTGAAAACACATCATCCAGTTTAACAATGCACAGCACAATAAATTAATTTACTTTGCTATTACCATGCACTACATGGTTTTATGCACCAGTCATTATGCATTGCTGTGACTTCCTTTAAATAATTATAAATATATTTATTCCTGTAACAATGTACTGGATTATTGGTTGGAAGATGGCTAGTTTGAGACATACGTTAACATGACCCTGGATGTATGGATGACACTTTTGAGTGTTTTACAGCTGCAGTCCAGTCATTTTTTAATCTTTATGTGAGGTGATAACAGAGGCCAGCAAATAAAAAACCACTAGATAAGCAAAACATCACTGTCTTGCACCTCACGTATGAATTTTCTCTTTTAACAGGACCATTTGACTAATTTCCCACTATTGGGTGTACTTTGTGTACAGATACAGTATGTAGATCTGTCAGTACAGTGCACACTGGGTGTGACGGAGGAACATGTGGCAATTTCTGAAGCAGTCAGTGGTCATGGGTTCTGCCTCCTTTGAGCAGCTGCTATTATAGTCGTGTTTGACTCTGTCAGCACCTGGCTGTGCTCCTGATGGACACTTTGCAAGCAAGTGAAAGAGGAAACAGTGAGCATTTATTTAGATAGGAAAATGACTTAGCGTGTTAGTCATCAGTGCCATTAGATATTTGCTGAATTAACAGAGAAAGAGGGATAACAGAAAGGGGAAGCTAGTTTCTCTTCCTTCTGACAATCACAGATTATTGTTTCTCCATAGCTATTTTCTTGCCCTTGGCCTTTAATTCTTCTGCACTGAGGGATTTTGCTGAGATGTTTGACTAAGGAATATCAACAAGGAGGACAATGAGCAGTGACACTCAAGCAACAGAAGCTTGGAAGAATATTATTGTTTCCTGCAGAATTTTTTTTAGCTGACCAGCTTATATCGAAATACCCAGTTGTACAAATAGTCAAAGGCTTCTGAAAGCATTGCCTATGGTCGTGCAGAAATTAGAAAGGCTGCCCTGCTTTGGCACTGCATCATTACAGGGAGCTGAATACATGTCAATGCAGGACCGGCTGCCATTTCCACTCCCCATACACACCTTTCACAATCTCAAACCTTGAATGTATTTTGTTCAGACAAATGTTCAGACAAACACATTATTACTTACACTAGACTGCCAGCATTAAAAAGCGAAAGACAATTTTGAAACCCAATAAGTTATTAATGCAATGCTTTGCAGTCATTTATCCTTATATCCCAACTTGTAGTCATCCTCTTAACACACTCTGATTTCTTGTTTTAACACTCTTGCTTCGACAACCTTAATTTTTTTCTGTCATGTTAAGAGTCTGTCAGGAAAAATGCCTACATTTGTGTTTCTCCTGTTCCCAGCACACAAAATTTTAGCTCACGTATATAAATGTAAATAATAATAATAATAATATTACATTTATTTCAGACCCAAGTAGCATACATATTTAGGGGGGTCACAGGGGGGACCATGCATGTTGTCACGGTGACACTGGCTGACACTTAGCCCCCACCCCCCAGAACCGCCCCTGAGTACAATGGCAAGGTGCTTATGCAAATTTTGAAAATACTTGGTGTGTGCAACAGCTCAATTCATCGGATGTGACTGAAAACTGAGAAAAGCATTGTCCTGTAATTAAGCATTAAAACAAATTATTTAAATGGCCCCACTTGTCAGTAACCCCCCACCAACCTGAGAGAAGATTAATGAAAGGCATCCTTTTTGCCCCCCCAATTTTCATATAAGTGATTTGGCAGTGAAATGATTCTTCGGGGTGGCATCATTCAATGAACTCCTGTTATGTAGATAAAGTTTCATTCCATTCCAAACGACCATGAGGTTATTTGACTGTAAAATGTGGCATCGGCACAATGGCTTGCCAGAAAAAAATAGTAAAATAACAGATGCCTCTTTGTCATAGCTGAAAGGAGGAACTTACAGTTTGTATGTACTCATTCATATGGTTTTAGTACATGGAACCTGAAGTGTAATTTTTCACAGAAATTTGTGAAAGTCCCTTGATCGCACCCATTTGTGGTAATACTTTACATTAATACATTCATAATGCATTCATTATGCATTCATAGAACAGTCATAAGGAGCATGTATTTATACCATAATATGTCTTAAAAGCATTTCATTTATAATGCTTTCAATGAACAAGATATGACAGTTGTAATACATATTAATATCAAGTTGCAGTTAATGTAAAGCATTTCTGAGGTTTGACGTCTTACTGATCCACATTTCGGTGGATTCCTCTGTTTCTCCTCACACTCAACGCTAAGTGGCAGAGCATTCTATTTTGTTTTTGCACTCAGTTTACTAGAAGCCACCCGATGGCAAACTGTACGACTATAACCCACCCTTTAATCAACATGTATACATGTAATAACATTATTCATTCACCTATTTTCCAGAACGGCTTATCAAATACTGGGCTGTATTGGATCTGGAGCAAGTCCCGGAAAGTGCAGGGCAGAGGGCACACTGAACAAGGTGTTAATCAATAAAATTGTGTATTTTGTATTTAAGAAGTATCAAGAATCAAGTAGCTAAAATAAATCGAAAATCACTGTATAATTTATATACTCATTAAAGATTGCTATCCCAAAAACCTAGATCATTATAAGTGATTAGAAGACATATCACAAATGGATTGGTGACAATTAATTGAAAGGATGGAGTAGAAACTAACTGTCACACCCTGCCCGTACGAGCCCCGTGTGTGCCACACCCCCTCGCTCCTCGTGTGCAAACCCCGATTGAAACCACCTGTGGTCCACCCGTTTGAGTGTATTCCTCTGTTTCCTGATTAGTTTGCTGTCAGTCTTGTGTATTTAGTCCGCGTCTGAGTTAGTTACCCCAGTTCGGTCATTGTGATGTTTTGTGGCGTTTACCCTGTCTTTATACCGATTAAACTCCGTTTCACTGGATATTCCTGCCTCGTTGTCTTGCCTGCCCGACGCCGCCTACATCCAGGCACGCTGCACCCCAGCATCGTGACACTAACAAGTAAATATGAATTTTAATTAGATGCTGTCAGAATGAAAAAAAAAAATCTCTATTAAAGCCCCAAATTTGTGTGACTTGTCTCAATGTAATCAGTCTCACCCAGGGATTGTAAACCTGGCCTACACAAACAAATGCATCCCTGGCAAGACTCATCTGTGACAGTGGCAAAATGTTTTGACTGAGAAAAAAAGTATGCAGGCTACTTTTAAAAATGACATGTTCATTGTTGCATTTTGTTCAAAATCCAATCCATCATAAGCCACTGTCTTCACATCTGGGTTCACTATATATAAATTTTGCTGGACTTAATATGTCAATAACATGTTGGATTTTCCCTAACACATCTAACACATCTTGTAGAAGTATCAGTTCAGTCCAAATACTTGTCAATTAAAAACCCATCCCAGTTAATTGGTGTCTGACAGTCTTTAGTACCACTGACCTGTCCAATGATCCTGGGGTTGAAAATGATCCATGGAATACTTTTATAGTTACTGTGTTCACATAATCAAGTGTCTTCCCCATGTGCCCTTCTCCTTCCTTTGTTGCACCAAACAGTGCTTCTTCAATTTTGGGCCATTTGTCTCAAAATTAAATCAAGTGTAAATCTTTCATCCATATAATGTTTTTGTGAAGTAGTAATAAGAGCCATTGAATACTTTTTCACTTCCCTCATTTACAAGGTTAAATGTTGACTGCTTTCTCCCATACCTGTGATGCCACTAAATTGTGTTGCTTCAATTTTGGAGCAATTCGTCTCAAAATTTGATGAGTTCTAGTTCTTTCCATATACAAAGTGTCCGCAAAGTTTGAAATCCTTCAGATACTTTTTGAGTTATTACCATAAAATTACCAATTGTCTGGAAATGCCCATTTTTGTTGCTATGACTATACAGGGCAATCTCTCAAAATTTAATCCGTTCATTCACTGCCAAACTGGCCAAAAATAAAAACACTAATATTTTGTTGGACTCTCTTTAGCTTTGATGATGGCATACATTCATCATTGCATTGTTTTCCCCGTACTTATGCAACATCCCAGCATTTTTTTTCATCTAAATTTGCATCCATTTCTCATCTAGATCTTGTATTGATGATATGTGAGTTGAACCACTCCATAAAATATTCTTCATCACATCTCAAAAACTTTCAATGGGGTTAATATCAAGAATCTTTGGAGGCCAACTAATGTGTGAAAATTATTCCTCATGCTCACTGAACCACTCTTTGACAGTTCGAACCCTGTGAGTCTTGGTATTATCATCCTATAATATACCCATGCCATTAGGAAAGAAAAAATCCATTGATGGGATAACATGGTAATTCAGTAGATTCAGGTACTCTGCTGACTTTGGTCATTGGTGTGACTGGGATAAGCCATAAGAAAATGGATGGATGGAATATTTAATTAAAATATATATAGTGTCCTCCACAATTTTTGGCACCCCTTGTAAAGATTTGTAAAAAAAGGTTAGAGGGTTAGAACCTTTTGGTGAAGTAGTTTCATCTCACACTGAAAAAATTACACTCCTATAACATTTGTTAAGGTTGGACAATACCAGGTAGGGCATCTGAGACGGTTCCTCTTTAGGCCCACTCTTCTGCCCTCTTCTCCTCAGTCAGCCCACAGGTTTTCAATGGGGTCCCGGTCAGGGGACTGAGATGGCCATGGCAGAAGCTTGATCTTCTGGTCAGCTAACCATTTTTGTTTTCATTTGGACATGTGTTGATCACTTTCCTGCTGGAAGATCCAATGATGGCCCAGCTTGAGTTTCCTGGGAGCAGCAGCCCAATTTAGATTTGAAAAGTCCTGGTATTTCATGGAGTCCCTGTCATGTACCCTAACAAGGTTTCCGGGGCTTTTGGAGAAAAACAGCTCCACAACATCACAGGACCTCCAGCATATTTTACAGTTGGGATAGGCTTCTTTTCATTACAGCCATCCTTCTCTCAAACCCATCTTCAATGTTTATTGCTAAAAAGCTCCATTCTTGTCTTATCTTTCCCATGTTGATGGATGGCTAAGGGAATTTGGACTCTATGTCACCTTATATTTGTACCCCAGTTAATCAGAAAGTCATACATTACAGCCTGAAGGCTCCTATTCACTCTAATCCACTCAAAGATGTACAATTTACAGGGGAAACATGCTTCAGTTACATTGTGTTTATTTGTGCCAATAATTGTGGCAGATGTGGTTTTGTTAAAAATTATTATTTCTTGATGCAGGATTTGTTTTTTATTTAAGTAAATTTATTTCAATGAAAAGTTGGATCTTTCTCATTTTTATCAGTGTGAGATGAAGCTACTTCAATGAAAGGTAGATTTTTACAATTTTTACAGATCATTTTAAGGGGTGTCAATAATTGTGGAGGACACTGTTACTGTATATTCATATATGTCCCTGAATCAGAGATCCTGCCATCATAACCATGTTAGATGGGGTCCATGTCACCACTGTAGGCCATTTTCCATCAATACTTTCAGGAAGATCAGTTGCTTGGGATGGATGACTTTTGCTTATTGCAAACACCTCCCACTATGTTACTTATTACATAGCAGATGTGAATGAAAGCCTGCCCCCAGTTTCCCATGGGATTCTGTACATAGTTCAATAATATATAGTTGACTCTCAGGCTCACTCTTGATTCAGGAAGTTGATTGTTTATTTTTGATTACTCACTCACCTAAATGTCTAAAAATGGTATTTCAGAGGATGTGGAGACTTAAATTCAAGAAGTGGTAATGCAGAAGGGGGAGGTTAGCAAAATTCCATTGCATCTTCTCTTAGAGCTTTCATCAGTACAGCTTCCTGGCATGCTGACTTGACGAGAGCTGCATGGTTTGTGCAGACTGTTGCCCATCTTGCACGCAAAGACACAGTAAGTCACAAAGAAACACTTGAGGGTTTAAAAGGCATGTTTATTTGTATACAGCGGAACTCGAATGCCTATCGATTCGACCAACTCGGACATCGAACGGGTCTGACGAATTTTTTTCAACTTGTACCTCGACCTAAATCTCAGAACTCAACCGTTCCCATTTAAAACTTGTACGAATCGATACGCACCTCTTATGGGCTGACATAAAAGCAAACGGACCTACTGGGGCGCTTATGCCTAAGAATCACTTTCAGTCTCACGGTACCTCTCGACCGAGCTCCTGTGTTCAGTGTGAATTTTTTGTGCTTTATTTACAGTACATGTAGTGATACAGTAACCATGGCTCCTAAGAAAGTGAGCAGTGATAGCAGCAAACCAAACAGGAAAGTGGTGAGAGTAACTGTGGAACTTAAAAAGGAGATGATAGCCGGACTTGAAGGTGGTGTACGTGTGTCTGCTCTCACTTCAGGGTATAGGATAGTCATTTACTTCATGTTTATTCCATTTGTATGTGTGCTTTTTCATGAGGGCATTAGCTTTGTATTGATGGTTATGTTTTTTGTTATGAATTAGGCAGATACATTTAAATATGCAATCATTTCAGGGGTCTGGAACAGATTCAATTCATTTACATTATTTCTTATGAGGAAATTCGACTTGGCCCTCAACCAAATTGTAACTCGGCCTTGTGGAATGAATTTAGTTTGTGTTCCGAGGTACTGTATTGTCACGTGGGCTGAATCTTTGCAGCCCCTCCCCAAATATCCAGTGGATCATCCTCCACCCCAATGTTAATGTTTTCTTAAATATCACTCAGATAATAATTAATAATTCACCCTGGGATCTATAAAGTTAATCTTAAATGCAAGACTCATGTTTTCATTTAAAAAAATGACTTGCACATTATTGATTATAAAAAACCATCATATTTATATCATGGGTTTTTGGAATTTTTATGAAGCCATGGATAATATTTACTAGAATATTTAATATCAATTCTTTTGAATAGTTGTTTGTGACAGCTATTTAATTTTAGCTGGGAAAAAATATCTGTACACCATGTCTGGTAAATTCTATTTCATAAAAACTGCGTTTTAAACCGTCTCAATTGCACAAACAGGATATTGGACGCCACTGTAGCACACAACCACAGCGTAATTTCCACACGGGTTTCTCAAAGTGATGCAATTCACTTATTTAGCAAATTAGGAAGAATAATTTTTAAAAAATCATTTCCCTGTGTATGCAGCCAGTAGAAATACCAGATAAAGGCTTCAGGCACTCTTTTTTTACTGAAGATTATTAAATCTTCTTTAAATGTCTTCTTATGTTGGTTTTTTGCAAGAAGGGAAATCATGAACTCGAGTTCAGTTACGGTAAACTTCTGTTATGGAAGAAGTCCTGCCGTTTGCAGGAAGCTGCTCTGCAAAGACCATGTTGATTGCAAAACTGAGCAAAGCAGGTAAGATGGAAAGATGACTGACTTAGGTAAAGCTTTATTCTTATTGCTGATGGATCTGGTGAGACATTACGCTGTTGGCAAATACATACAGAACACAGATCATTCTCCTGTCATTCTCTTTTCCTCTCTTTTTATCAGATGCAATTTCTCTCCTCAAAATGGCAGGGTATTGTTAAGCAGTATGACTGTGAAGCACAAACAGAGTGTCTTGTGGGCGGCTGCTGATGGCTGTCACGCCGCGTTCATGCTCTAACTGTGTCTGCTACACTAGTGTCGACTGACTCACAAAACATTTCCATGTGTTTTATTTCAGGAAAAGTGCAAAGATCTTGATGAAAAATGATGAAAGTGCTAATGTTTATCATTGAAGCATCTGTCATCTTGTGTGCACAAAATGAGTAATATATTGCTTATTATAAGATAAATGCATAAAAAATTCACACAATTTTTCTGTTTTTGTCACAGTCTGTAATTTGTTCATGGGGCCAAGCTTTCCTACATGGCTGTGATGTATCTCCAGTGGATCTTAAATGTACTGGCGCCCTATTCGAGGTGTTTCTTATATTGTATATTATTATTATTATTATTAACAATATACAATATAGCAACACAATAATAATAATACTAATCCTACTACTACTAATAACAATATTTTATTTTTTATTTTTGCCAATTATTTAATCATTGCATTTACACCCTGTATAAATAAATCCCTATACATACATGCACACATACTCAATACAGTGATCCCTCGCTACTTCGCGGTTCACTTATCGCGGATTCACGACTTCGCGGATTTTTAAATATACAGTAG
>JABFEB020000036.1:14984513-14998253 GCA_019775895.2 Stomatorhinus ivindoensis | reverse complement strand
TGGGGACCTGCAAACCGGTCCCCATAAGGGAAAAAAAACGTATATTTATCACGTTATGGGGACATTGTGTCCCCATACGGATAGGTATACCTGTTCGCACACACACACACACACACAAACACACACACACACACGCACACACTAGTTCTGTTCCCTCTATTCACTTTTCCTAGAAGATAGGCACCCAAATTGATCCTTGCTGGTACAGTACCCATCATATACTTAATTTTATTTAGGTGGAATTATGTGAAAATAGAACTAGATGGGTTAATGTAAATCTGGATGTCCTGAAACAGTTCACAAACTGTATCTTCATATACAGCAGGGACTGCTCGACTAGCAAAGGTGTTACACCACAATCAATGACCAGGCAAAAATTTAATTATGCCTGGTCCAACTGCCCCCCTTCCCCAGGGATGGTGATTACAACCCCCCAGTGCTTTTTGTCCCAGCAGCTGCAGCCTGCCTTACCTTCATAGGACGTGGTATTGGTGTTCATGCCTCTCCCTGTGGGGGACAAAGGACTGACCTGCTTCTGCACAGGTCTCTCTACGCTCTTTTGAGGTTGGATTACAAAAATACAGGACTAGAAACTGCATCCTGTAGCATTAAAAATAAATATATCCAAAAGATTATCACAAACAGGAAATCATACTAGAGTAAAACTGAGTGATATATTGCAGTACAGATTGTTTAAGGGATAAAATTGTTTAAGGGATAAGAATGATGATGCAACATAATATATGTTTGCTTTATTTAATGGCCCTCCAAGGAGACTGACACTCAGGATGCAGCATGTTGTTTTTTGTTGTGTTGTGGATTTAATGAGAGAGCAGACCAAAATATGGCAGTTTGTACTAAACCTCATTAACAGTACAGATTTTTTGCAACTTGCAGGAGAAAATAAAATATAATAAAATATGCTCAGATAAGAAATACACCTGGTATTTGAAAAAAATATACTAATATTTAGTTTAATACCCAGAAACTATAAAACAATGATGCAACGCTGTGTAATAGCTAGAGACATCATTAATGGCATGCTTCATTAGTGAACAGCGAGCAACTTAATAAACAGCAATTGGCTGGTGGCTCCCTCAGCCTCAGTGGGTTAATTACAGCATGACAATGACAATCATCTATCATTAAAAACCACCCACCAAGGAGTGCATTAATAAGAAGGCACTAGTAACAAGCTGCAAATAATGTAATATGATGCATGAAAGACTTTCCCAGTATCAGTGAGGTAGCTATCAAAGTCAGCAGAGAACATTGGTTGTTTAATAAACATCAGTCTGGTCACCATTAAGATTATGTTCATTCAGGGCATACTTGATCAGCACCAATCTATAAATTCATATTAAGGATATGTAATCCTTTGGTATTTAGAGCAATGATTTTTTAAGGATTTTTTATTACTGAGCATGTATGATTACACTCTGACAACAAAATAGGGTATTGAGATCTCATTGTGTATATATTGTGTTGATATCCATTACAGGATGGATGGATTGATTGACTGAACTACCTTCCATAATTAATCCCTTTGTATAGAAGCCTCACAATTCTGTAGTTTAAGTGTGTACTACTATGTTTACCTTTAATATTCTACCTTAACATCTACACAGGTTGAACACCTACTTGAAAGTAAATTGATTTTTCAGCACCAACAAATCCATAGTACTCGTTTTTATCTACAGAATCTCTAACAGTCAATGCTACAACCAAAACATTGTGAGAGTGGAGGGATGCCTCCTTTACTGTGCCTGGAAAGGCTACGCAGGTGAAGCCTGGCCTACGAAGAACAGCCATGGGCCCTGGAGCATGGTCCTTAAGCCCCAGCATCTACTGTATACCGAGAGCAAGATGGGGCAAAGAGAATTTCCCCACGGCAATTAATGAAGTATCGCAGTTTTATTTGACAGTGCTAAAACTTTTGACAAGGACCATCCATATACCTCTCAACTGCTCATCCTGCCAAGGGTTCCAGAAGGAGCTGTAGATTAGATGCAAAGCCATCACCTGTCACATATACATATACTGACACACACAAAGTCGTATGTTTTTGACTAGTTACCCTAAATACATGTCTTTAGCTGCATGGCTATGTGAGATGAGGAGAACATGCAAACACCAAATCCCCAAACAGCTGGGATAGGATTTGAACTCCAGACCTTGGAGGTGTGAGGCAAGAATGTAGCAACCAGAGGTGGACATTTCAGGTCGAGAAAGTACAAATCCAGACCAAGATTTTGTTTCAACCAATCAGTTGAGTATAAAGAGTCATAGTCACAGAATACTCAACTGGTTGGTTGAAACTACATCTTGGTCTGGATTTGTACACTCTGTACCTGAAATCTCCACCTCTGCTAGCAACAGACAATACAACCCCAAAGGTGATGAAGCTTTCCTATCAGAAATGTTTTACAGATAATGTAAATGAGAGCTTTGCCTGCTTTTTGATCAATTAGTGGAGCCAGATGGGTTTGGGTAACAGGTATCTGTAAGCATTATGATCATTCACCATGAAAAAGTGTCTGGTTAAAGTCAGCACTGTGCTGCTGCTCTACCAGCTCTCACATTCAATATCGCAAAATTAGCAGTCTGTGGTTTTAGTGACAAATGTCACAAAATGTCAAAAATAGTTATTAAGTTGTGTTACTGTATACAAAATTTTGTGGAATTACATTGTAAATAAAAAGACATTTTGCTCCCAGCCTATTGAATGGAGCCTTTCTCAGTTGGGCCCCAAGTCATTCAGAGATATACTTTCCGTGGTTGCAGTAAACTATGAACTATTAGACATGCACAAAGCCTGCCTTCCCCGCACCTCGGGCATAATGCAGAGATGAGTTTCATAGCAAACTGGAAAAAAGCACATTTTATACAAAGAATACAAAATCAGTATCGATGAATTCTCCATGTCTCAAAACACTACCAAGAAAACACTGACATGGATGTCATTTAAATTAATATGGTGCTACTGAAAAATTGTTAATTTTGTAAATGTCATATATACTATATGGACCAGGTGCGTGGCCAGCATTTTCGTACCTGGGGAGGGGGGGTGGCGTCTAGCTCCAGTAGTTATATTGGGGGTGGCACTTGGTAGATTACGATAATACTGTTTACAGTCTTTCAAATTTTACGGTATCCAATTTAATAATGGCAATAGATAGACTTTATGTGTCTGCTAAACGCTGCAAATATAAATGTAAGCTGCACGTCACATCAATGATATTGTGTTACTATGTAGGTCATTTAGCCTTGTTCGAGCAGGTGCCCCGGTTCTAGTTTTTGAGCTAAACAGGCTGCCACTCAAAAGCACCACTCATTGTCACTTCTTTTTGATAGTTATGATAACCCGTATCAATGTGATAAAGATCGTAAAGAGAAACAAACTGGCTCTCAGATGGGAGTCATCTCCCATACTTATGTAAAGGAGCCAGTTCATTCAGCTGACTAGTTCACAAACAACATATCACTAGCGGTTTCCTCTGCACCAGGGACTGCTGGTGTAGGTCCTTCTGTACCAAGAGTCTAGAGATACAGGTTTCTTCAGTCTCCAGAGTTTGGCAGGAGAGAAGGGTGTGTTGCCCCCAGACATCCTCTTGCTGTGAAGGACTCACCCTGGCAGAAGCCTTTGCCACACCTCTTACTTCCTGTGGGGTGCCCCTTGTTTTGTTGTCAAGGGGAACCGGGACTGGAGATTAGAAGAATTGTTGAGAGATGAGAGGGGGTGTGGGGTCCCATACAGTAATTTTATACGCCTGCGGCAGTGGGTCAGAACCAAAAGAACATGTTAGGTGGGGAATTGGTCTGGACTCAAAATTACAGGACAAATCACAGCATTTCATTATTTAACACAGGATGATCCCATAAAATACAGGAGGTTTAAAAGTTTATTAAACCAGTTTAGTTTGAGGCCCTTCCTTGGCATAGACCCCTGCGCCTCAGCCTGGGTCAGACTGTGCATTAAAGCACCCCTGCCAATATTCTATCCTTTAAATTTCCGAAGATTAACTGAGGCATCTTTGAACCTGTATGAGAGGATGGGGCAGGTGCTATCAAATTCAAACATTAAAAAAATAACTAGCTGTGCCACACAAGTGTTGATGGCTATGCTCTTCATGTCAGATTTTCTGTTAGATAAGCACACAATTAGAGTCTTGCTGTAGGAATATAGTTGGATAAGACACACTTGTAACCTGCATGAAACCTAAGATGGTCAAGGCAAAAATGTTATTTGTGGTGGTGTTGACGCACGTGAGCTGGAGCAGTGACATGAGGTGTGGAAGACCTACACCTGGGCAGTGGTATCTGGATGGCAAACAATGATATCATGAGAATGAAATCGAACCCCCATATGAGCAATATAATCACTGACACGGGCACTGGTGTCATGATCATGTTGTACCATAATGGCCTGCAGATGTTTATGTAAAATTGTAGGCAATGTATTCCAATTCATACCAAACATTCATTACTGCTGTATATTAGCATATAATTTTAGCACCTTCCCCCTATGAATAGCTAAAGCTGTGGGGGGGGGGGGGCTCACAGCAGAGTTTTCATACAGAAGGCCAGGCTGTGTGCCTTAAATGCTGCAAATCTGCTAGCTTTATATTTCCACCTCCAGTTTGGTTACGTCTCTCTCCAGTCTCAGTCTCTGAAGCCAGAGGTCCATTTTCTATGGTGATATGGTCACAAACATTGCCCCACAGGCATTCAGACATGCACATTCTGTTTAGAACACAACCAATTGTATCATCATGACACATACTAAATTCAGGTCAGACTATTCTGTGTGACAAAAAGCTTCCGATTATTGAATTAAAATTCCTGTACAACTCTGTACACTATATGGATAAAAGTTGTGGGTCACCTAGCCATAACACCAACAAGAATTTTTTTGACATGCCATTCTAATTTCATAGGCATCAATATAGAGTTGGTCATCCCTTTGAAGCTGTAATAGCTGCCAGTCATCAGGGAATGCTTTATACAGGATTTTGGAGTGAGTCTTTGGGAATTGTTGCCCATTCACCCAGAAGAGCATTTGTGAGGGTAGGCACTGATGTAGGACATGAAGACCTGGCTCGCAACCTCCTTCTAGTTCAAACTAAAGGTGTTTGATGAGTTTAGGGCTCTGTTTAGGCCGGTCAAGTCCTTCTACACCACACTTACCCAACCATGTCTTTATAAACCTTGCTTTATGCACTGGGGCAATGTAATGCTGGAAATTAAAAGGACCTTCCCAAAATTGTTCCCACAAAGTTGGAAGCATAGAATTGTCCAAAATATCTTGGTATGCTAAGGGGCCTGTAGCCCAACCCCTGAAAAACCACCCCATACCATTTTCCTTTTTTCCATACCATACTTTACAATTGGCACAATGCAGTCAGACAGGTAATGTTCTGCTGGCATCCACCAAACTCAGACTCATCAATCAGACTGCCAGATAGAGAAGAGTGACTCATGACTCCATAGAAGATGTTTCCTCTGCTCCAGGGTCCAGTGGTGAACCAGTGGTGGAAAACCAGGAACCACAAACCAGAACTAATGCCAAACTTACACCAACAACAGCAATATCAATATTAACTAACAAGACAATGGCAGGCACATATATGAGGGACAGGTTAGAATCATTGTTGACATGACAAACACTGGGATCACATGTCAACGAGCCACCAATGGGAACCAGGTATGGAGATGGAGACAATAAGCAAAGAAACATATCTGCTGGACAAACGTGACCATGCAGGACAGATCCTGACAATGCCTCTCTGACAGGTGCACTACAGGCATGGGAGGTATCTTCAGGACAGGGGTGGGGCACATAGGACCGGCGTGAGAAGACATTACACCGGACTGGGTACACAGGACTGAGGACCTGGGTAAAATGACATAAGGCATTAACTGGACCCTGATAACAGGACAGATGGGGACAGTACATGGACTAGGACAATACAGAGAGGGACCGTGACAGGTCGAACAGAAGGAACTGGGACAGAAGCAACAGACAGGGGAAGACCACAAGGCATTGGACAAGGAGACTCAGGACACACAGACTAGGGACAGAATGTAGCACATGTTGACTGAGGGCTATACAACCAGGAGAAGTAAACAGAGCCATGATTGGCTTGAATGAAAGGGTCAAGCGCTTAATGGGAGAGGACCATCATTACCTCATGATTACTCTCCTCTCTCTCTTCTTCATATTTCCTATCTCCGCTGAACCCACTATTACAGGAAAACAAATCAGTACACACGACATGTGGTGACTTTAGGACAATTCCACCCTTTTTTGTTAGTTGCACAGAGTGGCAGAATTCCCCCACACGTTTGAATCTCAGGCTGCATTTCATTGTGTGCTTTTCAGCACTGCCTGTCTCTCACACATGTACTCTGCCACGGGCACACACACATACACTCTAATACCCACATCGTATACTTCACACACTCATATTGTCACGACCTGCGCGACCAGCCCTCCTGTGTGCCACGCCCCCTCATTACCCACGTGTACTACCCCGGTTGTAATCACCTGTTTCCTGTTATTTCAGCTTGTCTTGTGTATTTCAGTCCGCGTTCAAGCCTGATTCCCCAGCTCTGACATTAACAAGGCTAATTGTTGTGTGTTTAGAGTCTGTGTTCAGGCCAACAACATTGGCTGTTATGGTCCAATGGGTGTGATATCACCCGTGACATCTTTGCCTTGTCTGTCGAGTGGAATCCAGTTATACCTCCAAGTGGATGTTGTTACTCTTTTCAAATTGGGGAAACTGCACAAAAGAAAACAGGGACAACTTGACTGTTACGTCGGGAGCGGAGTCGACGGCGTGGGGCAGGCAGACGGAGCAAGCAGGTAGGAATACGGGGTAGAAACGGGGTTTATTCGGGGTAGCAGGCAGGACAGGACGCCAACATCAACTACCATCACTACATCGGGTAACATCAAGGTAACATCAATGACTGATCTGGGGCACACTGACACAGACGCCGACTAAATACAAGCAAGGATCAATCAACAACAGGTGGCCACGATCAGGAACAGACACGAGGTAATGAGGGGGCGTGGCATCCATGAGGCTCAGGTGGGTGGATCATGACATTGACAGTCTGTTTACCCTGAATAAACCCCATTTTCTAGTATCCCCAGCTCCCTTCTCCTGGTTCCACGTCCCGATGTAACACATATATCACACCCATCATGTCAGACCTGCTTCATACCCTCATCAGTTTGGTCCAGGGGTGGGCAAACTTTTCGCGGGCCACAATCGTTTCTAAAATTTGACAAAGGGGCCGGACCAGAATATGAGAATGGTGTGTTTGTGTGAACTAATATAAATTAAATGTAAAAACCATTACATGAAAAGATTTGGCCTTTAACAGGCTGCAAAACAACATCGTGCCTAGTTTATTGTAAAAAAAATTGTACAAATTTATTAATTTAATAGCGTAGTAATAGAGTCCCATTCAGTTTTAGTGGGAACAGTGTTCTTGGTCTCCTTTTTTTATAAGTTCATCGATGTCTGGCGTGATATTTGTTGTGGCAATTCTCAAGATAGATCCGAGGTGTTGGTCAGTTAACTTGGATCTTGATGTCCATGACGCTGAATGCCTGTTCACACACACAGGTTGAGCCAAACACTGTCAGCATTTTCTGTGTCATCCGGAGGTTTGGAAACGTGGCTTCGTTAAGTGAAGCATAAAAGTCGTTCAATTTACGAGAGTTGAACTTCTCCTTCAGTACAGGGTCAGACTGAAGATCTATCAGTTCCAACTGCAGCTCCTGTGGTGCTGTTTCAGGGTCTTGTGACAGGGTAGCTTGCATGCTTTGCGGCAAAATGACGGCTGATGTCGTATTCTTTAAAAACTGCTACAGTTTCTTGGCATATCAGGCATACAGCTGTTGATCAGACTTCAGTGAAAAAATATTTTGTTGTCCACTCTTTATTGAACACTCAGCACTCACTGTCTACTTTTCTTTTCTTCGGTCCGCTCATTTTTACTGAAGGGCTGAAAGTACAAAGCGACAAAATGAAGCAGAGAGTAACTTGTAACACCGAACCCTATTGTAGGGGCGCCGCTCGACACTGCGCACACGACGAGAACAACCCCCTACTCCTTCGATTTGGTGCGCTCCTGTGCGCAGACAGCAGGCCGCTTATCCTAACTCGCTCCGAGTGCGATCCTGCTTGCCATTACTGAGGGTCGGGGTGTCGCTAGCGTGTCTTCTGGCCCTCCCCACCCTCTCCCGAGGCAGAGCGCGGGGACGGAGACCGCCCCCTTCCCCTTTCACTCCTACGTAAGTTGGAGCATGGACGAGTTCGGCGGGCCGGATTAAAAAGCCCAACGGGCCGTATATGGCCCGCGGGCCGTAGTTTGCCCATGTCTGGTTTAGTCCATTGTTTGCCGTAGTTCAGTGTTGTTTTATGTGAATAAATGCCTTTTCATTCATCCATCCATCCATCAATCCATTTTCTATATCCTACTGCGTCGCGGGGGGTCCGGAGCAACGGGCACGAGACAGGGAACAACCCTGGACGGGGGGCCAGCCCATCACAGGGCTTTTTATTATATCAATTTTATTATATCAATTTTATTAACAATTACATCAAGTTTATGCAAAGAGTCAATATTTGCAGTGTTAGTCCAGCTTTTTCAAGACCTCTGTAATTCACCCTACCATGCTGCCAATCAACTTCTCGGCTGAATCTTGATTGATGGCAGCCCATTCTTGCATAATCAATGCTTTAAGTTTGTCAGAATTTGTGGGTTGTTGTTTGTCTACCTGTCTTTGACGATTGACCATAAATTCTCATGGGATTAAGGTATGATGATTTTCCGGGCCATAGACTGAAAATGCTAATGTTTTGTTCCCTGAGCCGCTTAGTTATCACATTTCCCTTATGGCATGGTGCTCCATCATGCTGGAAAAGGCATGTTCATCACCAAATGTTCTTGGATGGTTGGGAGAAGTTGATCTCGGAGGATGTTTTGGTACCACTCTTTATTCATGGCTGTTTTCTTAGGGTAAATTGTGAGTGAGCTCACTCCCTTGGCTGAGAAGCAACCCCACACATGAATGGTCTGACACAGGACTGATGGTAGAACTCTTTTCTCTTGTGATCTTTTTTTCAAGATGTCCCAAATAATCAGAAAAGGGATCCATCTGAGAAAATTACTTTACCCCAGTCTTCAGCAGTCCAATACCTGTACCTTTTGCAGAATATCGGTCTGTCCCTGATGTTTTTCTTGGAGAGAAGTGGCTTCTTTGCTGCCCTTTGTGACACCAGGCCAGTCTTTACCTTTAATGGTTGATTTAGGTGCGATCCTACTAGCAGCAATATCCTTGCCTGTGAAGCCCTTTTTGTGCAAAGCAGTGATGACTGCACATGTTTCCTTGCAGGTAACCATGGTTAACAGAGTAAGAAGAATTATTTCAAGCACCACCGTCCTTTTAAAGCATCCAGTCTGCTAATTCTAACTCAGTCAGCACGACAGAGTGATCTCCAGCCTTGTCCTCATGAACATACTTACTTATGTTAATTTGAGAATCACTGAAATGATGTCAGTAGAACCTTTTTGTGGCAGGGTTGAAATGCAGTGGATATGTGTTTTTTTCATTTTCATGGCACAGAGGGACTTTGCAATTAATTACAATACATCTGATCACTCTTCATAACATTCTGAAGTATATGTAAATTTCCATCATAAAAACTGAGGCAGCAGACTCTGAAAATGAATATTTGTGTTATTCTCAAAACTTTTGGCAACGGTTGTAATACGAGATTTTTTGATTAAATCACTAAATTATCACCCAGCTTGAACAAATAGGACTCTTTCAACTCTACTCTCAATTCTGACCACCTGACATCGGCATAACTGGGACCAATACCTACCAGTGACCCTGTGGGTCAGCAGCACGGCAGTGCAATACTCCCTCAGGCTCACCCCTGACATGCTGATGTCGAGTCGGGAGCTTCTCACTCCAGTTGAGTTGGTATTCAGGAGTCCACTGGTATCAGAGTCTGCTATCACCCCAAGCACGTGATGGAGCTGAGGCTGCATCTGGAAGCCTCACCCGTGGCCATGTGGTCGTCGTGGTGATAGATGCAAAAGGAAGCATACAACACACCAGCAGGGGACCCTATGGAGCTTTGGGGCAGCTGTTACAGCCCCCGCTAACGCAATGGACTCTCTCTCAAACTCTGCTGGCAGGGATCATGCATGATGTTGGGACAGTTGTCCAAGGTGTTTTACCATGTCTGGCCAGACCTTGGTCCCTGGTCTATCATAGTACACTGACACAGACTGGCCCCATACCACCCAAATAGTACCTGGTCCACAGTGCCCGCTAGCAGCCTGACTTCTCCACCCGGACTTTGTATTGCACTAAGGTGGGACTGAGTCTGGGACATTTCTGGAACAGTCAATCCTTTGGGGGTGTGCCGTGAGCAAACTGGCCCCCTAACTAGGGAGCTCATTTACATATTCAGTAATGCTCTACAGTACATAGTCCATGTGCATTTACTGATGTAAAGAGTTGCGTCACTGGTTATTGCGTGTGTACATTCCTGTGTTGCATGGTAACCTTGTCCGACCCTCACGTGTCTCCTGCTGCTTTCCAAATGTTTACTGTGTGTATGACCTACTGTGTGTTATGTGACCACCCCTCCCTGTGCATAGCGAGATACGGGGGGGGGGTCAGGTCCCTATCGTGTTGTGATGCGACAGTCCACGAGGAATCCCAGAAGATGACAGCTGGTTTTTGGCTGAACCAGGGGTTATACAAATCCTGTAGAGTCTAATGCCTGTGCTGATAGGGAGTGGGGGTGGTTATTTATTATACATGCAGTCTTTGTCTTATAAAAACCGGGAGGATAACTGCCCCCCAGTACCAGAGAACCTGCAGCTACCTTTTTCGGCAAAGTGCTGCTTCCTCTTTAAATGCTGACCACACCCACTTCATCTCCATCACCCTTTAGTACATTTTCTCCTATATTCCACAAATAAACCTCACCCCTCAAAGGATCTTTGCCTGAAACCTCATCTCCTGTATCTCTTTCCCTGCCACAGTATATCCATCAAATTTCACATCGCGAAATAAATTGCTTGAATAGACAGGAGGTTAAATTATGTTTGCTTGTACATGATATTTTTTATTGAAACACAGGGAATATGGTAAAATAAAGGGTTAAGATTAAGAAAGTCAACCAGGTCAGTGTACAGTAACATTGTGAGGAGGTTGTGGGGGGGGGTTTGTGTAACCTTCGGCTTTTTTTGTTTCTGCCGACCTGATGAAGTTGTTTTTTTATCTGTCATGGTCTGGTTATTCCCATCTCACCCCTCCATCCTTGAAAATGGTTTAAACCATTCCCGTGTCACATGGCTCTCATGTAATATTACAGAAAGTCAGGTGACATGCCAAAGCACAGGAAAAAAATACAGCTTAACATTTTTATTATGAAGTGATATCGGCTTATTTATTGTTTATATAGCATCAGATTGTATAACTTAAGCAATAGTATTTATTGTAGACCTCTTAAAATAACCAGAAACCTTACTAGGAAGGATCTTATTGGTAAAAACCAGTATTAGTTTACTTTTGATTGCTTTGGTTTTAACACCGTAGATGATTGGATTTATACACGGGGGAATTACAAAAAATGCCATTGCCATGAACTTCTGCAGGGAGGGGGGCGTGCTGGGAATCCGGTAGCAAAGGACGATGACAAAACCTGAGAACTCGTAGATAAGGAACACCAACAAATGTGTGGCGCAGGTGTGCATAGCCTTGCCATTCGACTCCACACTTCTGTTTCTGAAGCATGTGATGAGAATATGGATGTAGGTAAAAAACACAGAGAACAGCCCAATGCTATGGAAAAGCCCCGTGATGAACAGCCCATAGATGTTGTTCACTGTGGTTTCCATTGCGCAGGTCAGCTTCAAGATAGACACATTGTCACAGTAGTAGTTTGAAAGTGTCGTTCTGCAAAAAGGGTACTGCAGAGTCAGTACAAACAGGACTCCCACCATGAGTATGTCCACCAGCCATGCTAAAACACTGAGCTTCATCACAGAGCCTTTCGTCATGATACTGTGATAACGCAAAGGATGACAGATGGCAATATATCGGTCGAAAGCCATAACAGACAATATTAAAAGTGTGGCTCCACCATAAATATGGAGGCAAAGAGCCTGAATTACACATGCAAGGAAAGTGATGGCCTTGTCTTCAGAGAGCATGTTGAGCATTGCTTTGGGAACCATGGCGCTGATGCCTATGAGGTCGTTGACAGACAGGTTCAAGAGGAACAAATACATGGGCTGGTGCAGATTTGAGTTGGTGGCTATAATCAGGAGCAGAATCAAATTACATCCCAGCGTGACAGAGTAAATGAGGGAGCTGAATGTCAGCGTAATGTAAAGACCTTCCCAGGACAGGTCAAAGCTGTCCATGGTGAAAATGGTGTCAAGCACACGGACGGTTCTGTTGTTCATTTTCCACCAGCTTCACCTGAAAAAATAACAGAAATATGCACTTTTTATTGTATTGTTTATTTTAATGTAAAATTCTAATAGCCTAAACTGGTTTAAATATGTACTTGCTATGAAATTAGACTTTCAACCTTACAACTTTCTTTTAGAGATGCTGAAAAACAATATACAGTACAAAGTCTTTGAAACAACAAATCATATTAAAGTAGGTATTTGATTACCTTTGATTCCAGAATGGTAAACCTTACCTTTTGCCAAGGGTTTTGGCTGGTTAAAACAGCCTGTGCAATATAAGCTGTAGATTGCTCAGCTGCATGAATATAAAGATGAGAATGTAAAAAAAAGAAAGTTATCACATGGTTACTGATCCAGCCCACTGTTGACGGTTGCCTGGATATGAGACATGCAATTGGTCAAAGCTAATGCAGTACGATGTTTTATTCATATGATACTGCTTTCCTAACAAATTCATGGTATGTCTGTTATGTACATTTCATGGATTTAATTTAAATTTGCTGGCCAGTCCCTGGTACAACTTGGGGTTAAAGGCATTCAAACTACTCTGCCAACCCTGGGATTTGAACTTTCCAAACACAGGCACAGCACCCTAACCCACTGACCCTCACTGAGCCCCCAGGGGGTATGAGCACATAAGAATGCATTACCTGCACATGACAGAGAGTGTTACAGAACAGTAAATAATGAGGAACAGTGTGTATCATAATAGTACATATAATCTTCCAAAGTGAATTAGTTCAGAGTCTTTACTGCTGAAGTAGGTTAGGAATAGGAGTAGGCATTGTACTGGGCAGGGGCAGTTCAAGCCTGTATGTCTATGAAACTATACAGTAGGAAGACTATCAATGTTTAATTGTAGTTTAAAACTATGATTACAAGGAAGAATTACTGATGTTAGATTATGTTTTTAAATTACTTTCTTAAACATGTTCATTATACCAGAATAGTAAAATGAACCTCCAGCTAAGGCAATAATGATGTAAGATGTCTGCGTTTTGAGTAAGGATCTTGCATCTTTTGGATAGAATGGGTGATAAGCTTTCAGTAATAATACTAGAGCAGACAACGTAATTAAAGTAATAGAAAATGTAACATCTTGTCATGACCTGTGTGTCCAGTCCTCCTGTATGCCATGCCCCCTCATTACCTCGTGTCTGTTCCTGATCGTGGCCACCTGTTGTCAATTCATTCCTGCCTCTTCTGAGTATTTAG
>JABFEB020000036.1:14936520-14948481 GCA_019775895.2 Stomatorhinus ivindoensis | reverse complement strand
ATATCCTCCTGGAGTGCGGCAGCACACTGGAATAGGCAGAATAGAAACATGCAACACGAGGAGAGCATGGAAACTGTATGAGGGAATCAAACCAACATGCCACCCCAGTAAAAAGTTCTCTGTTTTTTTTAAATGTAAAAACAATATTAACTGTCATAGTTATTATCTCAATTTGTCAATCTGACAGTCTGGTTCTCAAAATTAATGTGAGATTAATTTCTATAATAAGAAAGATTTAAAAATGATAAAGTGTTATTCGGCTAAATATCCAATACCTGTAACTACAGCAGACACATACTTCCAGTGCTCACTACTAGAAATACAATCCTGTCCTGGAAAAAAAAGTATTCAAAACAAACATCAAATTTTATCCACATCAAATACCATGAGCAATCATTTTTAATATTCAGTGAATTTCTATAATGTATAGGGAAAGTTACCTTTCTGTGCAAATGTTACCGTGGGGTAAATGTGAGAGCTGTAATGCGTTCTGTAGTCCCATCCAAAAAGACAAAGGATCTAGGAAATTGTTCTGCTCTTTATAGGTCCTCTGACATGTGAGTCACCTGACTTTCATCTCTGACCCTTAGAAACCATCAGCTGTTGGTAACAGATGTTAATCTTTTCTTTAAATATGTATTTGTTGCCATTTGTTTTGGAATTGATACTATTTTCTTGTGGGAGAGTTACAGAAATATTTACTTTTGAGCCTTAATTACATTTATTTTAACTAAAGTTTACAGAATATTTAATGTCCATGTCAGCTAAGGCCTCATTCACACGGACGTCTGTACCAGGTGTTTTTCTGGCGTTCGTGGCAGCAGGTGAGCGCCGACTGAACGCTGACCGTTTTTGTACTCATTGGAGCAAATCAAAGCATCCACACGGGCATTCAGCATCAGCGTTCGGCCGGATACGCTTTCAGGTGGCGTCAAATAAACGCTGCGTGCAATGTTTTCTTGGCATCAAAATCCTGACGAACGCGAAGAAAACAACGCCATTGTGTTTATATGCTGTTCGGTTGGCTTTATGGAGGACCGAGTCCCATGATTCTATACGGCAACTGCGAGAAACCACATTTTATGGAAAATTACGGACATTGATCCAGCCCAGCTTGTCCAAGAAGTGGAGCAGAGACGAGTGTTGTGGGATTTACATAGCCGAATATAGTGACTGCTACAAGAAGAACAAGGTTTGGGAGTCTGTTTGTGAGCGGCTTGTAGTAGAATGGGATGCAAAATGTGTCCAGGAAATAAAGGAACCAGTGACTGAATAGAAATTCTGCTAGGTGTGATTGTCGTGATTTTATTTGTATAAAAGCAAAGGTTTTATAGTTTATTATTCTGTGTTTTTACAGTAAAACAAATAAAAAAAGGTGGAAGTCACTCAGAGATAGATTTACAAGGGATTTGAGAAACATAATTGAGGAAAAAAGTGGAATGGGTGCAAAAAAGAGGAGGAAGGCACATCCATTATTTGAGGAATTGCTCAATTGTTCCACAGAGAAGAGACAGGGAAGTCTTTTACATCTTATTATGTATTTTTATTTATTGTTTTGCAACTTACAAAAAGCTTTTCTCCCACTTTCTAAATGTCAAATCTTGGTCAACTTGCGGCAGACTTGCGGCAACTACCAGATGCCAAACTGACTGAAGTTAAATTAGAGATTATGCAGTATGTTTACAAAGCACTTCATACAACTCATTCCAGTCTCAAACACCCTTCTTCAAGACCAGCCTTTCCTGCACACACCAGATCCACATTTTACCCACCAAATCCAGACCAAGATTTTGTTTCAACCAATGAGTTGAGTATTCCGTGAATACTCAACTAATTGGTTGACATCTTGGTCTGGATTTCTACTTTCTGAACCTGAACCTTCAACCTCTGCTAATTTATTTCCCTTAGCAATGCAAGTTGTAGCTACGAGTGTGAGGACAGATATCAGTAGTTTGATTCAGATTACAGAGTGCAATTGCATCTTCTGGGAACAAGGGGCAGGTTTACAAAATCAGTTAAGAAAATCTTGGTCAATCAATTCTCCCTGCAAAAAGTCCTGGGGCTTGTAGGATCACAGATGCACATATTACAGAGCTTAAATTCCAGGTGGCCTAAGACAAGGCTTTGCCTGGTACGAGAGGTAGACAATGGCCTAGGGGGGGTTAGTGACCCCACACAGACACACACACACCCACGCACACACACACACACACACACACACACAGATATCAAGGGAGGCCAGCACTCCAACTTTTATTGCCCAAAGATTTAGGAACCTACAGTATAGACAGCCGAGTGGACCTCAAGGACGGGGGTCTCTCGACTTGCTGCACAACCTCCTCCCCAGACATCTTGCCTTACATACCATAAGATTTTACAACTACAAAAAATATTTATCTGTTGTGTTGATAGCCATTGCAGACAGGTTACAAGTGATAAAGTTGTCATACTGACAGATTTATTTTTACAGATATTCTACATGTATAGACAGTAGACCAAATAAATAAGGCAGTGCATTGTCACAGTGGTTAGCACTGTAAGCTAATACTCTGACTCTGTGTGACTTACACTTTTCATATTACCTTCTGTGTTCACACTAGTTTCCTCCGAATACTCTAAATGGCATGTAACATATGGATGGGTTAATTAAATATTTTTTTTAATTTACATTATTACATAATTAAATCGCGTTTTTCAAAATATAGAAGCATATATACTGTATATTAGCAGTATTGTTTAAAGAACCCACAAGAATGTCAAACTTATGTTATTCTGAAACCATTTTTATTTTTCTATAACATAATCCAAGTTACACAATTGATTTTTCTTCTTGTTTATACATTTCTTTTTAAAAACCATTTCTTACTGGAGCTATAATAAAATAAAATAATCTAAGCTAACACAGTCACTGAAGATAAACCTGTATTAATTTCTTGATAATGTCTCTCAGTCTAGCCTAATCATTTGCTGTAGTTACTGTTGTAGTCCTATGTTTGTTTCTTCTGAACATTTTTTTTACAAAGTCCTTGATCTCGGCAGTATTCAGAGAATATACAATGGGGTTTAACATAGCAGGAACACCATATGAGAGTGATATACTGATTATTCTTGCATTACGGTGGACAGTGCCAGCCATTGCACCTATGTAAATGCCCAATATTGGAAAAAAATATGCTGACACCAATATTAAGTGGGAAAAACAGGTCTTTAAGGCTTTCAGACGTCCTTCCCATGATGTAATTTTAAACAGTGCCAACAAAATACATGCGTAAGATAAACCAATCAGAATCAATGGTAAAAAATAATGTAACACTGTGAATAACATTACTATAATATAACTTGGCATATTATCATTGCAGGCCAGTTTGTATAGGGGTCCGTGGTCACAGAAGTAGCTATCGACCATTATATATTTACAGAACGATAGCCTAGTTACCAATGATACTCCAATTACTACAAACACAACATTAAGCATGCATCCCATAGTGAGAATAATGCCCATTGATGTGTTTGTGACGATGCTGTGGTACCTCAGTGGGAAGCAAATTGCAATAAATCTGTCATATGCAAGAACAGTAAGTGTGAGAGACTGTACTGAACTAAAGAAATATATAAAAAACATGTTTGACAAGCAGGCCTCATATGTCACTTGCTGTATATTTAGCAGACATACTTTAATCACATTAGGAAAAACAGCAGTACTCTCACCCAAGTCAGCTATAGCTAAAGTAAAAACAGCCATATATTTTGGAGTATGAAGACTACGATCTATGTATATAATAAACATGACAAAAGAATTCCCCAAGACAGTAACGATATAAGCAAAACACAAGAACATGAAGTAGTACTGGGCATGAGGTATGTTGGAAAACCCAGTGATTAAAAAATACTGAGGACGCACGAAAGAGTTTGGAGTGGCATTCTGGTTTGATGTGTCGCCCATGTTTTCTTAGGCTTTTCGTTTTCAGTCTTCTCTGATCTGGAGAAGTACAACATGTTTACCTTCTTAAACTTGCTGTTATAGATAACACTCCCGTTTTTTGAAATAGATGAAACTATATCATTTCATTGTAATAATCTTGATTTGCCAATCTGATGCGTGATATAGTTTCTTAAACGATAAAAAAGAGAAAAACAGCATGGAAAAGGCTTGGCACTGACTATAACACCAGTACCTATTACAACACCAATACTCAATGCATAAGAATGATGAAAATTACTCATAACTGAATACAAAATGATGCTGAAATCAACATCTTTCTCAAAGCTAAACAATGCTAAATATACTGAAAATGACAAAATCCTGACTAAAAACTACTCTCGATCATACATGCACAATGTAAAGTTTATAGCTCTTCCTCTTACTGGAATTCAGTATTTTCAAAGTAAAAAAACTCTGCTTTGTTTTTGAGCTCTTCATTGTGTTTTCTTTTGTTATCAATAAAGGGTCTCGTATCTGACGTTAAACCTCCAGCCTCAAACTGAACTCCTCTCCCCACTGGTTAAACATTGCACTGAAGCTGTGTACAGAATGGCAAAAATGTCAAATCTTTCTGATATATAGACTGCATTTTTACTATTCAAACAAAAAATGAACTGACAAATAAAACGTTAAGTCAGAAATATGAGGCTTACATGACCCAAATTAGTATTAATATTTCATTGTTTGATTGTTTACTTGTCAACAATGTTGTGTATTTTAGTCAAAGATGAATAAATGTTCCCCAAGGCAGGTAAATGTCCAGTACCTGCTGCTGCAGTGTCCACTGCTGGGAAAAAATGGTATATGAAATAAACATTAGTTATACTTCTCATTATTGAAATTCACTCATTCATTTTTAACATCAAAGGGACATAAATGTTACCTGAATGATTCTCGTAGTTCACTACTCCTTTCGGTCCAAACAGACAAAAGATCTATGAAACAGTTCTGCTCTTTATAAATCCTCATCTGGGATGTTCTATGATCACCTGATCACCTGACTTTGACCTCATGCCCTCAGCTGTGTTACAAAGCCTCTAATATTATCTTTAGAGATAGCTAGTAGCTGTTACCATTAATTTCTGTGTTTATACATTTTTTCCCTCTTGCAGAACCAGTTACATTAATATTTCATTTCAAAAAGTCCAGGTATCATTGTAATGTTATGGAACTTTAATATACTTGTGACTATTTGTTATAATTTGTATTATTAAGTGAAATGGCTGACAAAATGTAATAACTTGATAATACTAGTTTCTTTTGCAAATGAGGACTGAAATGCTGTAGTAGAAGTAGTAGAAATAATAATAATAAAAATAAGTGAATGATTTGTTTCATCATTTTATTTTGCACATAACTCTCATACTGAAACACTAGCAATATATGAACACTAGCATCATGCACTGCAGAAGCAATTGATTCAATATGATTAAGTAAAGACTCTAACCCAGATTGCATATCCATCCATGCATCCTCTGTAACAGAGCTGTGGCTGGGGAGACACGGTGGTGCAGTGGTTAGCACTCTTGCGTCACACCTCTAGGACCAGGGTTCAAATTGGCGCAGTGGCTCCATTTGTGCGGAGTTTTCATCATGAGGTTTCCTCCAGGTAATCTGGTTTCCCACTTCCTACTGTAGTCCAACAACATGCTGAGGTTAACGTACATTATTATCATGCTCTGTACTGTCTCCTCCTGATTGGGCCAGCAGAGGTCACTGCTGGCCTTCTGCAACTCTCCTAATAGGGGACTGGTTCCAGCACACTCCAGGACCCCAGCCTATGTGCCTTTCTCTACTTCAAAGAGAATCCCTACTGGAGCTGGAGGAGAAAGGCCAGACACCAGTTACAGGCCAGTACTGGCCACTTTGCACACTGCAAGAAGCCACTCTGCCTGTCGCTTCCCTGCAGAGAGAAGCTGCTCTTTCTGCAGCAGGCCCATAGCACTTCACTGCTCAGCCCACTGGAGTGCTTCTCACGTCTCGCCAGGGTGCTCTTCACCTGCTGCCGTCTCGTTGGCACACTCTTTGCCAGGTTGATCCCCACCTACAGTCACACCAGCACCTCCAGGTGTCTTGTCAGTGCCCCTGATGTCTTACTGGTGTCCCTCTCATCTCCTGGTGTCCCACCAGCATCTCTTGATGTCCCACCAAGGCCCTCCTTGCCTGCAGCCCCACCAGCAGTTGCACTCTCTGAAGCCCAACTCCCGTGGTACCTGTTCCCTAAGGTTCATCCGAGGTCCTGTCACCCTGATCTTCCACTAGTCATTTTTCATTAATGAAGAATACTTTTGAACATGTAGCAATATCTGGTACACAGAATATTCAGCATATAATAAATATGTCCACATATTATCTGTACCATTGCTGACACAGTGGATGATAAGTGTTGAGTGTCAAAGAGTAACACAAGCACATAATCAGTGCCAGTTAATTAGATAAGATTATTGTGGTTATTTGACACAGTGCATGCAAGTTATACAAGAAACTAGGCCTGTCGCGATAAACGATAAATCAATTAATTGCACAATAAAGTGAGGTCGATCATTTTTCCAGCCGTGATTATACTCATTTGCATGCTTGTTTGTTTTTCTTGTGCCTCTCTCTACCAAATGGGAATATCGGCTCTTTCTAGCATCGTTCTTTATCCCACAGTTCACTAAAAAGAGCCGGCTCAAAGAGCCGTCTCGTTCGCGAACGACACATCACTAGTAATGAGGTGTGAACTCTCATGTCAGTGGGCTCTTTGCACATCAGCTTGGAAATGCAGATCGCTTATTTCCGGTCTGTGAAAAATGGCATTGACTTATACATGCCATTTAAAGGACTAGCCCAAACTTATGATCAACGATGTGCATCGCTTTTGTAAATCCTTCTCCAATGTACCAACGAGTAAATTAGAGAAGGGCTTTAAGATGTTTGCTTTGTCCTACAGTACTTCCATGGGCACATAGGGGGGTCTTATTCGTTCAACTTTGTGGCTGGCGTTAGCTGTAGCTTATGCTAATAGACGTTACTCCCGGACAGTAATAGTGTATGCAAGTGGCAATGAAGTAACTGTGAACATCCCCAGTCATTCTAGAGGAGAATGTTTAACTTAGTATGTTCTATATGTGCTTAAGTACACGTTGCGTTAATCTGTGTTTGCTATTCTTAGTGTCAAAGAGAAACGCGGGAACAGGTGAGCTTGCTGCTTCAGATCCACGAAGAAGCACGACAAACATCATAGTGTAAAAGTATGGCAGCACTGGTAATTTGTCAGGGTTCTAATTAAAGCTGTTTAATATTTAGATTTGTGTTATATAGACTCATCAAAGCTTATGATAAACCGCCAAAAAACGAGCCACGGAAATGCTGCAGCGAACGCTTTCAGACAATGTTGTAAAAAACACTGTTTAAATAAAACTGAATATTTAGGTACAGTATTATACTGTATTATATAGCGTATTTTAATTATACACTGTTCAATAATTTAATTTAAAAAGTACTGTAATCTGAAAAGCGTTTGAAATGGTCGTACTATATTTTGTACTAAATTAGTGATGCATTCCGTTTTATTACCTATTATTCATGTAAGAAATATACATGTGTCAGTTAGACTGAGACATGAAGAAAAAAAAATCGGTTATGATGATCATCTGATTATAATTATCAATTTCGCCCAGGGAGACGTATTCACTATAAGTGATAAAGTAAAATGTGGCAATAAATTATATGAAATGTGAATATAAATATGTTGGATTTGCTGAATTTTCCAGAGGTGTACACGGAAACTTAAAACTCGATTGTATTTTGAGGACGTGGTTAGACTTCATAAACCATTTTATTTATTGTTTTTGGTTGTGTTTGGTTTTTATTTAAGGTCATTTTTTTGTTAACATGGACTGAGAGTCCATTTTATTTATGGTTTTGGTTGTTTTGTTTATTTATTTTGGATATTAAAAATGTCTTCCAGTCCCATTGTTAAATGTTCTTTAGAAATTAAAGTTTATTGATCATTGAAAGGGTGTACTTGCATTAATATGCCATTATCAATACATCAGTTGAAAATGGTCTCACGACGACAATATTATTGTTTATCGCAATAATTCCTTGGACAATTTATCGTCCAGCAAAATCTGTTATTGTGACAGGCCTACAAGAAACATTTCACAAATGCAAGGGTGAGGGGAGAGCCTGAGCAGTCAGTGTGCATGTCTGCAGGGTAATTGACTGACTGATTTTCTATGTTCATTTGGTAAACCTGTCGCTTTATCCCTGAGCTCGTAATTACCCTGTGTATGGATCAAATTACTGACAGCTGTCCAAAGCACGTTTTTTCCCCACAAGGTAATATGTTTATGATTTCTTTTGTGAATCAACCATATTTTTTGTTACGTGGCAGCTTTTGCTACTGTGTTGGAACCAGCTTTGTCTCACCCTATTTGACCCTGAAACCAGAACCCCTCTAATAAATATCTGGCTCACTGCCAACATTCCTGTGTCCTGCTTGTCCTCAGAGTCAAAGATGGACAATCAAGAATGATTAACAGGGACTTAATAACTTAAAGCATGAGTGTGTATGTATGCATGAATGCATATATGTATGTATGCATGTATGTCATTAAACAAAATGTTCCAACGTTTCTCCATCACTCTGCCTATTGCAATACTTGCAATGTTTTTGCCTGTGGCCAAGTCTTTGATTACACTCTTGTAAGTGAATTCAAGAACTGCCCTGCTGTGAATTGCCCTCACAGAGAGACTTTTATTTTTTATTTTTTTCAGTGCACTGTTCTCTTCTAAAAGTCCAATTTTATTTGTATTTTCAGAACATTACATGCAGGGATAATGTAAAAGTGCTTTAAATTATCCCGACCAAAGCCCCCTGTGAGCAAGCCAGAGGTGACAGGAGCAAGAAAAATCTCCCTACAATGAAAAAACTTCAGGAGGAACCAGAGTCAAAGGGGGAGCCCATCCTCCAGGGTCCGGCAGAGGAAGCCGAAGTCAAATGAGCAAAATGGAAAAAGCTCTGATTCACACCATTCAAATTTAACATTTGAGTTTCAAAGTGGGGGGCAGGTAGGTGATGGCCGGCAGGTGCTTGCACTGCTTCTGACTGCAGGATGAACAGTGGTACAGCAGCAGGGCACACGGCAGGCAGAATATCTTTATATTTTGGGGTCTCCAGGCAGTGCAGACTGAATAATTACGATTATATTATTACCATTATTTTTCTGTAGGAAAGAGCGGATGAACAACGTTTTCCAGGATCTTTGAAATGAAAGGAAGATTTGAGATAGGTCTATAATTTCCTAAATTACTAGGTTCAAGATTTTGTTTCTTTAGAACAGACATAATAACACCTATTTTAAAAGGCCTTGGAATGTACCCAATCCTGAGACGAGTTTATCAAGTTTAACAGGGTAGTGCTAATCAGTGCTGCAATTTCCTTGAGGAGTTTCGTAGGGATTAGGTCTACAAGGCTAGTAGAAGATTTGCAGCAGGAAATTAAGCTCAAAAGTTCTGACTGTTTTATAGGTAAGAGAGACTCAGTGGGACTAGCAGAAGGCTGGCGCTTGTATGTAGTTATTTTACCATTAAAATGTAACAAATGCATAAATGTAAAAAATTTCCAGGCTGATCTGAAAACTTCTAGTTTAATTGAGTGCCCTTTGCGCTCCAGCTTGCGTGAAGCCCGTTTAAGTTCACAGGTATGATCAGAGTAGCAGGGGCCAAGTTCGTTATTCCTTTGCTTAATTTTCTTAAGTAGAGCTACTACTTGTTAACAAGCAATGATCTGAAAGTACAGGATTCTGAGAGATAATTTATACGCATTTCACCAGGACACCATGGCTAAGAATCAAATCCAGAATATGATTACAGGCATGATCATGTAGGCCTGATTGCATTCTGACATACACCTACTGTGTGGCGATTGGGGTCTGACTGTGTGGCTGACTGCAAGTAGAGGCAGCACTTGAAATCAATGATCCAGGCACAGGTCGGTGATCGGTGTCTATCTCCTGTGGGGTGAGGCAGTACTCAAAATCAGGCACAGGTTGGGCAATTGACTGATACCCAGGACCACTCCTCTGGACTGTACCCCAATCAGTCCAGCAGGTCCTGGAGCCCCCATCCCCTGCGAGTCCCATCTCAGTGATGGGAGTGTCAATAATGTGTTTGTCACCATATTTCTTCCACGGATGCCCGCTAACTCTGTATGCCATTTATCAGGCACCATTCCAATAGCCAGCGATGCATGCAGCAACAGTATTTCCCAAACCCCCTCATTACCCCCATGTGGAATATCAGCATTCATTCCATATATTCCGAGTTTTCTTTGCATATATCCATCCATTTTCCAACCAGCTTAACCTACTGGGTCACAGGGGGTCCAGAGCCTATCCTGGAAGCAATGGGCATGAGGTGGGGATCAACTCTGGGTGGGGGGCCAGCCCATCAATTTTAGAAATTAATTCAATAAAATGTGAAACGAAGGGAAGCAATTAGGAATTCATAATAGTCACTCCTGAAGAAAATATTAGCAGCAGCTGTTTCCACAAATGATAAACTAGAAAATTTGACACCCCAAAAAGACAATAGTTTTATTTTAAATAGAATAAAAAGTTTTTCAATGGATAAAGTAATAAACATTACTAATATAAAAAAAATTAAGTGGTATATTTGCTTGTGTCACATTTAATGTTTATCACATCACTTAAAGTACCTATTAAGTTTATACACATTAGATGAAAATAAATTCAACTAATTCTGAAACAATCACATTTATGTTACAGAAAGTGCCAGATTAAGCTTTACAAAAATAAGATTAAATAGAAGGATGAATGGATTGACCCCAAAATTAGTGTATGAACAGTTTGAACTGTACTCTATCAATTGCCAATTTTCAAAAAAGTTACCAATCGGTTCTATGGATGTCATAGACTCCCATGGCAGACAGTATTATTATTATTATTATTATTATTATTATTACTTGTAACTTGTAATAGTAAATTGTCAGATTTAAGGTACCATATTCGTTCACTTACATTTTGCCCAAACTACCTTAAATCCGACAAGTTACCCCGATAAGCCAGTAACCCTGCTTCATAGTACTGGCCACAGAATTGAGGAACGCTAAACTAACCCATCTAATTGGAATTAAAACGACAAAAACAAACTACTCCAACACAGTCAGTAAACAGGATGAATGTCCGAAGGGAAATTTTACAGTAATGTCTAATATCTATCTGATGTAGCTTCTTGAACTTTCTGCTTATTTCTTCTGATAATTTTTTTTACAAAGTCCTTGATCTCAGCAGTATTCAGAGAATACACAATGGGGTTCAACATGGCAGGAAAAGCATATGAAAGTGATATATTAATTATCCTTGCATTACGGTGGACAGAGCCAGCCATTGCACCTATGTAAATGCCCAATATTGGAAAATAATACACTGACACTAATATTAGGTGGGAAAAACAGGTCTTTAAAGCTTTCCAGTGTCTCTCCCATGATGCAATTTTAAACAATGACAGCAAAATACATGCATAAGATAAACCAATCAAAATTAATGGTAAAAATAAAAACAAGACCAAGTACACTGTTCCTAATATATTATTTGGTAGATTATCATTGCAGGCCAGTCTGTATAGCGGACCATGGTCACAGAAGTAGCTATCAATAACTGTGGACTTACAGAAAGACAGTCTGGTGATCAAAGCAATGGCAAGACACAAAAGCATAAAATTAATTCCCCATGCCACAGCGAGAATAATGCCCATTGATGTGTTTGTGACAATGCTGTGGTACCTCAGTGGGAAGCAAATTGCTACAAACCTGTCATACGCTAGAAGAAGAAGTGTGAATGACTGCATGGAGTTAAAGAAGAATATAAAAAACATGTTAGTCAAGCAGGCCTCATAGGTTATTTGCTGTATATTTAACAGACAGACGTTAATGACGTTAGGAAAAATAGCTGTGCTTTCACCCAAGTCAG
>JABFEB020000036.1:14924546-14936420 GCA_019775895.2 Stomatorhinus ivindoensis | reverse complement strand
ATAGGTTATTTGCTGTATATTTAACAGACAGACGTTAATGACGTTAGGAAAAATAGCTGTGCTTTCACCCAAGTCAGCTACTGCTAAGTTAAAAATAGCCAAATATTTTGGGATGTGAAGAGAACGGTCCACGTAAATAATAAATGTGACAAAAGAGTTTGCCAAGACAGTGATGATATAGATACAACATAACAATATGAAGTAGTATTTTGCATGTGGAATGTTAGAAAAACCACTGATGAAAAAATTTTGAGGATGAATAAAAGAATTTTGGGTTGAGTTTTGCTGAATTATGTCAGACATGTTTTGTCAGGGTTGTTCCTTTTCTTCTTTGACCTGCAAAATTACAAGTATTAAAGTATAAAAAGTATAAAACTTTTCAAAGATTTTCATTTTCAAATATTGACATTTGACATTTAAACTGCATAAGCTATATGTGTAATATTAAACCTACAGTACCTACAGCTTTATTTAAAGCAAGGTATAAGAAATATTGTTCACCATGCGGTGCTAATAAAATTTTAAGAATTCCTTTAAGAATCCCCCTTGTAAAAATGCTTTTAAATCATTTAGTATGATGAAATTAGAACGATTTCTTAAACAAGACTGATCCTTAATTCAGCAATATATACACTGCATAATATTGATTTTGTAATACTGAATAAATAAGTTCAGCTTTTTCCAAAAAATTTACTGTATTTACATAAACATTA
Organism: Stomatorhinus ivindoensis; assembly: GCA_019775895.2. Taxonomy (NCBI): domain Eukaryota; kingdom Metazoa; phylum Chordata; class Actinopteri; order Osteoglossiformes; family Mormyridae; genus Stomatorhinus; species Stomatorhinus ivindoensis. The sequence goes on along the minus strand of JABFEB020000036.1, from coordinate 14,935,707 downwards.
TGTTGATACTTCAACACAAATGTAAAATATAACAAATCCATATTTATATTTATATAAATTAACGAGTTATAATGATTGAAACCTGTATAAATTGCATAAAGCATAATGTTGTGTTTTGTGATCTTTTTTATATATTATGGTGCATTTTTAAGTTGGAAATTGAAATATATCAATGTTTCCCAGCATGACTGAGTTTCTGGTACCTGAACTTCTGTGACCCAACTTCAAGTGCGCTCTGCTGAGAATACAGTCCTGGAAAAAAATGTATTTCAAACAAACATTACTGTTATATTCCATATACAATGAAGTTGACATGCAATCATTTTTAAAATTCAGTGATACTTCCGTACCAGAGAGTTAAATAATTTTATATAGGCATGCAAGATACACACTAATTTCATTTAGGGTGAAGATGGAAAGATCTTTATAATAGAAAATGTGATTCTCATTGTGTCTTCATCCTTTCAGTCCAGGCAGACAGAGGACCTATGAAATGATTCTGCTTATAAATCCTCTTCTGTGTTGTTATATGACCACCTAGTCACCTGACAAGTCTCTGGGCCCTAGACACTGTCAGATGTGCTCAAGACATTCTCATATGCTGTGTAAAGCTCAGTTTAATATTGTTACTGTTTTCCTTGTACAGTTGGAATGAATGATATCATGATATAAACAGTAACATAATGCCATGGCCCTCGGGTTATTCCAAGTAGAACCTTGGAACTCAAATGCCTCTTAACTTGACCAACTTGGACATCGATTGGGTTGGTTGAGAAAAATCAAAAACTTGGAACACAACAAAACAAAACAGACCTGCTAAATCTTGTAAAATTGATGGGGTGAGACAAAGGCAAAAGGGTGTTCTTGGATGCTGACGGTTACGAATCGCTCTCAGTCTTGTGGTACCTCTTGACTGAGTTTGATGTACAAAATCTGTATTCCTGTGTTCGGTGTGAATTTCTTGTGCTTTATCGACAGTACATTTAGTGATACAGTAATTGTCATGACCTGCTTGTACGATCCATGTGTGTGCCACGCCCCCTCATTAACTATGTGTGATACCCCGATTGTGATCACCTGATGCCTGTTATTTTCTGCTTGTCTTGTGTATTTAGTCCTCGTTCAAGACTGTTTCCCCAGGTCTGTCACTGACGTGAGTTTGCTACCCTGTTTAATCGCATTCATGGCTCTCTCACCTGCTTCCCCGCTCACATGCCTGCTGGGCATCACAGAATGACAGACTTCAGAGTGAAGGTACCCCCCCCCAGACCGAGGACAACTATGCACAGCCCGACGTTCAGGAAGACCTTGTGGCTTGGGCTCTAGCCAGTGAGCCTGGAGAGGATGTCCCTGGAAACTGACGCGCATCTCGCCAGAGAGGTGTGCAAAAATCTCCAGCAGCATCAGGGGAGGATGACCGAGCTGAGAACAAGGCTGATCCCACTTCCATATCTGCCACTGGACCTCCCCAGAAACTCCCAACAACCACCGACAGCTGCAAATCAGAGATGGAAGAAGAAGAGAGGAAACAGGCAAGAAGAGGTACCGGCGATCTTTGTGAGGGCTGCTTTCCTATCTGCTTCTCTCCCCATTGGGTGTCAGGAGGAGTGCCTCCCTATCTTGGATCCGGTGGTGTTTAACCTGGTGGCAAATGCTCCTACTCCGCCCCTTAAAGGACTAATTCCATCACTGCCCAGACAATACTTTGCCCTATACTGGACTATACTGGATGGTGATGGAAGATCCAGCATTGTAGGACTCTCTAGAAGATGCCCATCTCACTAAACAGATTCAAAGAGAGTTTTCCACCTTTACCCTAACTTTTCCGAGGTCCCCCAGGAAGGCCTAGGGCCTGGAGCAGCCGGCCCGGGAACAGCCGACGCTGCGAGTCGGGGCACCGTCAGGAGGCCTGCCGAGGACCGACAGGCCGAAGCCCGCGAACCGCGGAGTCAGGGCCTCTGCCCATAGAGACACAGGCGAGGCAGGGGTCTGGGTGACCCTGACCAGGACTCCCTGCCTGTGTCCCCTCCCCTTACGGGACACCAACAGGCGAGGCAGTTGCCGGCATGGACCCGACCGAGGTGCTGGCCCACCCATCAGGGACGTCCCCGAAGGATCCCACTCCTTGAAGCGGGGGGCAGGTCGTCCAGGCCCCCTCGTGACATGTCCCAGGGCAGGACCAATCGGAAGCCCCAGGGCAAGGGCCACTGAGGCACAAGGCGCAAGGGCGGGAGACGCTGGGACTCAAGGGGCAGGGGTGGGAGACGCTGGGGCGAGAGGCCGAGGGGCTGGACGCCTCTGGGGTGAGAGGCACAGGGGCGGACACCTCTGGGGCGAGAGGCAGGTGGGCAGGAGCCCCTGGGGTGAGAGGCCAGCGGGCGGGAGCCCCTGGGGCGAGAGGCCGGTGGGCTGCAGGCGGGCATGCAGCGGCCGGCTGGGCAGCTGGAGGTGGGCGGCGCTTCTGGAACCTTCCAGGCCGGCACCGGAGAAGCAAGCGCCCTCCCTCTAAGGACCGCAGGGACCTGGGGAATAGCGTCCCACACGGCCCTAACTCCGCCTGTGCCCAGGTTTGCCTCTCGATGAAAGCATCGGTCCAGGGGAAGCAGCTCCATGATCTTCTCCCAGGACGGAGCTTCTCCAGGGAAGGGGAATTCCGCCTCCTCCTCGTCGGGGAGACCCCAGGGAGATTATCCGCTCTTCCTCTGGATCTCTTCTCCGTCACCACCATCTCTCTCGTCGGCCCGCGCCCTTCGGAGGGGCAGGCGCTGGTTCTGGGAAGGCAGCCGGCAGCAGCGACCAGAGGTTGTCGCGTACCTCTTGCAGGGGGTACACCATCCCGGGAGGGGGAGTCTGACTCAGGAGGTCAGCACTTTCGCTAACCATCCATAGAGCCAGGGGGTCCTCCTGGACCTCCGGTTGCTTGAGCCAGAAAAGCACCTCGTGCATTAAACCGAATCGCTTCTCTTTGTCCAGTTGCGGAGCTGTGTTGGGGAGATCTGTCATTCTGTCATGCCAAGTGGCAGGCGGGTGAACAGAACTGAGCTGGAGACGTGAGGTAAAGGGATGGGTTTATTCAGGGAGGTTAGGCAGGAGAACAGGACAGGAGCAGGGCAGACAGACTGAACAGGCAGACAGGGCAACGAGGAAAATACGGGGTCAGACTTACGGACGCTGAGACGAATTACGCAGATGACAGATCTAGGGAAGACTGATACAGACACGGACTAAATACAGGCGGGTAAAGCAGGCATGGATAGACAACAGGTGGTTTCATTCAGGATCAGACATGAGGTAACGAGTGAGGCGTGGCACACACAAGGCTCAGACGAGCGGATCATGACAAGAACCTTCGACACCATTGAATTACTGTAGCATAAATTGCTTTGGTCCATTTCTTGTAAAACAGGGACGAAGCCATTCATGATACAGTACGGTAAATAAAAATGGACGGACCAAGGAAGCAATTTTGTGGGAGCTAGAAACAAGCTGAGAGGCACTGAAAGAACTAAAGGCAGAACTAATGGCTGCCTTCTTGGCAGTTACAGTGCTAATTTTGCATGGATGCACCACATGCAAGTTAATTCCTTCACAATTTGGATCTTTGGTATATAGGGTGAATATTGGTTAAGTTGGATAAAGGGTGAAATGGAACACTTATATGTTCTCACATATGGTCTATTAACTTAAAAATATGTCAGTAGAATGACGGTCAGTTCTAGAGCTTTAATAATAATTTGTATTTTAATAATTATGATTTTAATAATTACAATTATGTTATTAGTCTTGATTTGTATATGAAGAGAATATTTAATAAGATTAATCAGATTAACAATAACTAGAGTATAAGAAAAAGCGCAAGCCAATTTCAACGGGGCCCACATCCACCAGGGTCGAGACAGTGAGCGAGAGGCAGATATTGGGCCCAAGCAGAGTGGTTTACATAATTTCTAAGATGCTACAGAAATAACTTTCTCACAGATAGAACTTTCCCATAAACTCAGGCCTGGCATAGCACCTGCCCTGTAACATGGCATCTTCTCAGACGCATGGGAAGGGGAAGAAGGTTAGCCAAAATGGGGAAGAAAAGTGGCTCACTGTTCCTAAGGGCCATAACTACAGGACAGCAGAAGAAGACACTACTGGGAAAGGCCTGCATGCCCACAACAGTGATGCATGCAAGCTGTGTTAATTTCTAGGCCTTCGCAATTTTCATCAACAATTAGTATCATGTTTTCATGGGAAGCAGAAAGTAAAATTTTATAAATTATCCCAGGTTACTAATATCCACCCTACCATTAGTTTATCTCTCACAATTCTTACTTTTCTGCAACAGAATAGTTTGGTTGTAGTGCAAAAGAAAAATAAGTGAAACAAAAATATGTAAATGGGTGGCATGGTGGCACAGTGGTCAGCATTGCTGCCTCACCGTAAGAAGGTCCTTGGTTTGATCCCAGGGTTGGGATTCGTTTCATTCTGTTCACATGCTTTCCCTGTGCTCCAGTTATCCCCCACAGTCTGAAAGTGTGCAGGATAGATTGATTGGCTAGTCTAAATTGGCCTGTAATTCTGTGTGTGTGCCCTGTGGTATGTTGGCATCTGCCCAGGGTTGGTTCCTGCATGCACCCCTTGTTCCTGGGATAGGCTCTGGACCCCCCACAACCCAAATGGGTAAGTGGTTTGGAAAATGGATGGATGAAAGAAATAAATAAATATAGAAAATGTGTGCAAACACTTTTGACTGGTAGTGTATAAATGCCATTTTCAAATGTGGACATAAAAACACAAACAAAAGAATATTAGTAACCACATAATTAGTGGGGAAACATTCTGCAAATTGTCATATAAAAGAAATATGCAATAAATGAGTAAGTATACTTTCAGACCTACATATCACAAGGAGTGTTCACAGTAGTAGGTAAAAACATATTTATTAACTTTTACATTTCCAGGTGGTCCATCCAGTACATCTAGGAAATGTACTTCATTTTCACATTTGCTGGTGATCCATCCAGAACTTCTACAAATTTAACAAATTGGTTAATGTGGGATGAGTATGGATTAGACGGCTGGACCAAATGAGAAGGCTATGCAGAGAATACAATGTTGTCCTTCCTGACAACACCAAATCTATGTATAACATCTGTTTTTCTACCCCCTTTTCCTCCTCACAATAGGTGGTGGGGGGTAGATACACTGAGATAAAATCCTGCAGACGCCCATGAGTTACACAATTATATAATAAATATGAGTGATAGTGTAATGTTTTGTGTCTTGTTGTAGAGAAACAGCCTTTTTTTATAGACTCGTTTTCTGTAGGTATAGCTGTTTTTCCATTTTTCAACCATAAATAGTGTTAAATATACTAGTGGCCATACTTTGTGCTTGCAAAACAGTTTCTATTGGGAGAGGCTAAAAGCACACCTCCTCCTCTAGAGTCCTCTTACTACTCTGCCTTAGATGCTTAATGAACCCCATGAGGAGATTGTACCCTGCTGAACCTGAAAATGAGTTAGTCACTAGAAAACATGCAGCAAGTAAACAGCTGACACAACAAACAGCTTTGAGGAGTTTGCCCTCAAAACTGTGATTTCCTGTCATGACCATTTAACTCAATATTGAATCTTAGCCTCGGTTGCTCTCCAAAATTTCAGCAAACAAGTTGGTTGTCACCAGTTCATTGTCACTGACCTCAAATGTTCTCGTTGCAAACTGATACTGAGCTGCGCCATTATGCATATTGCTAATTATTTTGGTAATTGCCTTCTACAGTTGTAGCCACTCTTTTATAGTACCTGTTATAATTTAAGTTTTATACTTAGCACCTAATAAATTTGCATTTAGTCACATGATCTAATGATGTAAGAAAGGTAAAAGTAATGGATGAGGGAGGAAAGCTGAAAGATCATATGCTATACTGCATATGTTGCAATTTACTATATGTCATCTTTACCAAAATTGGGTATTTAAATGATATGGAATAAATGTAGACCTGTAGACCAGAAATGTAGCACCTAGCATATCAATTTCATACATGCATATAGACAATCTAAATAGGATTTTCCATTTTTTAATAATTACACATGTAAGAACTAATTAGTGAAAAAAACACTAGCCACGGGATTGAGGAACACTGCGCTGAACTGATTTGTTTTAGTTACGCATGTTGTTTTTGCACAGTAATCCACCAATTAACTTCTAGCACCCAACAGTAGCAATTCTGAGAGATGATTAGGTATCTATTTTTTGGCTCCAAAGATGATTTTATCCATAATTAGGCCTACCTGGTGCACTGCATGTTATTTACCTTACTATTTGCTAACTTTAATTATACCCAGACGGTTGCTTTTTTCAATCTCCTCCCTGTTAAAAAAGGGAATTTTCACTATCATTATCACATAGCACTTGGGCAACTTGGAAGACTGGAGCCAAGAGTTCACCGGTAAGAACAGAATGTAATTTTGCCTGGTAAAATAGAATAATATATTGCATTTTAAACCAACTGACAAATGACAGCAGAGAAGAATATTGGACTAGAGTAAAATATTTTTATGCACTGGCTAAAATTATTAACACTTTAGGTATGAAAAACACAACATCTATTATAACCGGTTGTGGGTATATTAAATAAAGCAAAACAAACCTGTATCGAAGTAATTTTTTTCTACTGTATCCTATCTTGATTTAAATTAAACATTAAAGCAGCAGGATACATAATTGTTATTCACTGTATTTCTGTCTTATTTTATTTAGGATTACAACCTTAAATGAATTCATCACTGGTTTCCTACAATGGCACAGGTGCTTCAGTCAATGGATTTTACATCATCGCATTCCAGACTTTACAGAACAAAAACTACTTGATTCTCGCTCTATCCTTCATTTTCTTTATCACGCTCATGGGTAATCTCGTCCTGCTGGCTTTTGTGTACTTGAACCCGAGCTTGCACAATCCAAAGTATGTAGCAGTGTGCAACCTAGCGGTGGTGGACATCTCCATTAGCAGTGTTATCATTCCTCAAATGGTGCCAGTCTTTGTTCTAAACCTGAACTATGTGTCATTCGAGTTGTGCTTTTCTCAGATGTTTTTCCTGCATTTCTTTGCTGACATGGAATCTTTTTCTTTGGCTGTTTTGGCATATGATCGCCTAGTTGCTATATGCCTTCCTCTACGGTATCCAGTTATAAACACCAATCAAAGAATGTGCCTCATTCTGGCTGGTGTATGGTTTCTGGTTTTTCTCCTGGAGATTTACCCTGTGAGTCTGGCCTCTAGATTGTCCTACTGTGCTTCCAGGGTTGTCCGTAGCTGTTGCTGTGAGCATGGGCCTGTGTACATACTGGCCTGTGGTGACATTTCGTATAATAAGAGACTAGCAACAACAAAGACGATGATTGTTCTACTGTGTCCTCTGACTTTCATCATCATCACCTACCTTATAGTGGTCATCACAGTGCTGAAGATTGCTTCTGTGGAACAGTGCTGGAAAGCCTTCAACACCTGTTTTACACACTTGCTTCTGGTTCTGACTTATTACCTGCCTGTGATTCTAGCATATCTGTTAGGAAATGCACGTTTGATTTTGACTCCAGATCTGTTGACTGCAATTCTAACTGTGACCACTACTTTGCCTCCCATGCTGAATCCCATCATTTACAGCCTCAAGACAGAAGAACTGAGGGTAATAATAATGAAGATGCTTGGATGGAAAAAGGTGGCCCCTGAATTAAGCAATAAACATTCAACAATCAACTAAAACTGTTCAATGTTTTCTTTCCATTCATTAAAACTGGACATTCATTTTTTAGGATTTTGCTTCCATTATTCATTATTCTTTTCATTATTCTGTTACTCATTATTGCATATGTGTGTAATTAACCATGTTTTTATACCCTATTAATAAATTTTTAATTTATTAATTTTGTTTACCCTATTTATTTTTTGTGAAAATAATTGTATATTTATTCCAAGTAAATGTACTATAAAAATTATGTATATATTGGAAAATAAAAAATGTATGTAATTTGAGACATAGAAAGTACCATAAAAATGGAGTTAAAGCTTCCTATTTTATCTGTTTTTTATTTTCTTTTTGATCATGGTGTTATTAGTTTTCGGTAATTAACAAAACGTACCCTAACAACAACCTGACTCAAATTAAACAAGCATTAAACACTCAAGTACTCACAGAAGCAGTAAAATCAGATATCAAATATATAGATTAAATTTAAGAAAAAGAAAAATAAGCACACACACAAATATCAATATAAAAAGAGTGTTGAAGGAATTCACAAGAGTATTTATTATATTCTAGAGTAGAATCCATGGATGCTCAAGTGCCTTATGTAACACTGAATACTTTTTGCATATTATCTACACACATACTTTAAATCATCTCTAGATTACTTGTAATACCTAATACATTGTAAATGCTGTGTAAATAGATGTATTTTTTGGGAAGAATGACAAGAAAAAAAGTATGTACAGTACAGATGCAATCATTGTACTACATATTTAGCATAAAGCTTGGTGCATGGCAAATTCAAGTTTAGCTTTTTGGATCTTTCTGGATCTTTCTTTTTTCTGAATATTTTTGATCTGTGCTGTTTGAATCTGTGGATGTGGAACCCGTGGATGTGGAAGGCCAACTGTGCACCACACAATGCTCCAAAGGAAGACGGCTCACTGAGCATCCCCACAGGAAAATTTAATTGCTTAACGAAATCATTCCTAGCTACTGAAACTTAATGATGATTCTCAGTTAGGTTTCCGCTGAATAAAGTTTGATCATTCCAAGCTCATGAAATTATTGGTGATTCTCCATTAAGTTTCAGTTAAGTATTAACTGTGTCTCTGGTTTTTCTAATAAAATTTCTTAGGAGAAATAGCTTCAGACAAAAAAGGCAAAAACCTTGACACACCATTGTATTAAATGGTATAGTACTAATGAAGGGAAAGCTAGCTCTTTTGCGGTACTCCTTATAAAACTGACAATACAGCATTATTCTACATTTAATTAACTTAATTTAAATTAACTATTAGCTCCAATCATAAGTTTTCAAAAACAAGCAATAATAAATCTTTTTACCTTTTTATTCTTGCGGTACATTGCAAAACAATCTTGTTATCACACCATAAACAACATAAACGAATCGGGACAGTGACCTGCAGGTACATAAATATATTAAACTCTACAGGAACTCAACACATCTGTACTGATTAGCTTTACAGGTTACCACGTGATAAAATAAAAAACTGTCCAATAAGATGCCTTAAAAAAATACAACTTAAAATGCAACAGGCAATAAAGATGGTGTTGAACAAATACAAATAATTCACACAAAAATGCAATATTTGCAGCAAATCCAAGGTCAACATAATTAAATTAAAACAAACAGGTACATTTAGGTACCTTTAGCCATTCCGGCCCTTGCACAACACTTATTTATCAAAGCCTTCTTGAGCTTGGCCTTCTTAACTGGTTTCCATGCACTCAGTCTGCCACAGCTCATGACATAAGCTGCAATTGGGAAAAAATGAATGAGACAATGAAAGTGACTGATCAATTGTTATTGTGAAGACAGCACAGTGCACCACAACAAAATGTGACCTCTGCATTTGACCCACCTCTGAGCAGCTGAAGGGAACAGTGCTTGGGGACACATCTGTGCTCACAGGTACCTCTAGGTTACCTTTACCAGTCTGGGATTCAATCCAGCAACCCTCCAATCACACGATCAACTCATTAATCACTACAGCACCATTGTCACACAGTATATGTCATCACATACTGCGTGATATACTCAGGCAGTAATTCACATGCAGTACAATATTGCAAAATACCATCTGTGGAAGCTGTAATGTGGAACAATATTTGATTATATTAGTCAGTCTGCAGAAAAGACTCAAAGGTCTTTGACAACTTATTTGCCGTGTGATGCACGGAAAGTTACATGAGATTGTATCATTGTCTTGACAGTTAATGGTATTATTATATTTACTTATATATAAGCATGTTTCCTATTTGGGACCAGCAAAGACCACTTATATTAAATGCAACGGTATTTCCTTTACATGGACATTTAGCCAGTAATGCATGTTTTTCAATAAGGAAAAAAACTCAATAGAAAGCATTTAGCATAAAATTTTAACCCTTTTCATGCATTCAAGCACACAATATGATTAAAGTAAACATGCACACACAATGGTTAGTGTCCTGTTTTCACTTTTGACTTTGTGTTACTTGCGATATCTGGCAACAGTGGTTATTCGAATCCCAGTGTTTTCAACAGACAATAACAGCTGTAAAATGGCTGATAATCCGGTGTTAAAATCTACTTGGTAATTATGTAACAATATATTTTTTTAATTGTGGTTTTTGCTTAAACATGTAGCCAAGACTTTGGTGATCAGATATCTGGTATCAAAACAAACTGCCAGCATTGCTTACTATGTACTTTAATAATGTGTCTGCAAGTGTTCTAAACTGCATATTTTGTTTGCAGCTTTTGATTTTCCTTACCTGTGGGTCTCTACAACTTGGCTCAAGGGAAAATTGTCATAAAAAGTTAATTTAGAACATTAGTGAGAGAATAACTCAACCTCAATAATTCCCTTAGAATGAGGATTATTATTTATTATGGTGTTTGAATAAAAGTTTTGGTGGACATGATAAGAAGTCAGAACAGATTGAGGATATAGAAATACAAAGTTGCAAATATTAAAACAAATCAATATGAAGAATATTAAATCTCAAAGGACATACAATTTTAATTATTTCAATAATGTGCTGTAATGCTGCCATTGTTTTAAAGGTCTCACATGATGCCACATCATTTATAGGAATCAGGATGTGGCACACTTACTTGGTGTTAATCGATAGGCAATTTTCATTGGTGTCATTGGCTACCAGTTAGGTCTCGGATTGACTATAAAAAACTGCTATTAACCTATAAAACACTAAATGGCCTTGCACCAGAATACCTTAGTGATCTGCTGACCTTATACAACCCCCCGCGCCTGCTTCGTTCTCAAGGTGCTGGATATCTTTTAGTACCTAGGATAGAAACAGCTACGGCAGGTTGCTGAGCTTTCTCCTGTAGAGCTCCTCAGCTGTGGAATGGTCTTCCATCTGATGTGCGGGTTTCAGGCTCACTCTCAATA
>JABFEB020000036.1:14914335-14924446 GCA_019775895.2 Stomatorhinus ivindoensis | reverse complement strand
GCTTTGGGTGGGGATGCTGTAAAGCGCTTTGAGATGATGTGAAGTCATGATAATGCGCTATACAAAAATAAATTTGTGGTTTGTTGTCGTTGCTATTTTATCATGTATCCAGGTGGAATTGTTACTGGCAGCAGTTATTTTACAGTTAATGAACAGAATGGTTTAGACAATTTTTATTATCCATTATTTATTTGAGACATATTTTTAATAGCTGATTACAGACTAGACCTGTTTTTAATATGAGGTATTTCTTTTTAATACCTCGTGTTTTTTTCTGTTTTTAATACCTTGACAAGTTTGTTCTGTTTTACCTGATTATGTTTTAGAACTGGAGTGTCCATTATGAAAGAAATGGTGTGGGCTGAGAGATAAACGTCAATTAAAGGAACGAGAACTATCATTCCCTCGGCACTGTGTTATAGTTTGTTTTCCAGTGGTAACATTTCTACCAAAACGTTTGTACCAAAATGCTTATTCTACTTGACACTACATAAAATTGCTTCATAGCTACATGTTTTGGGTATAATAATTAAAATCCAGTAGTGTCTGAATTAAGCCTGGTGTAGTACTTTAAGTTCACTCAAGAAACATTGATATGGCTGTTTGCAGGAAGGCAAAAACATTACAAAAACCAACAACAGCAACAGTTGGCATTAATAAAAGTCTTGGTAGCATGCTAGCATTTGTATTTTGGTCACATCATTGGTGATATCATGTTGTGAAAGCTTTTTTTAATATTTCATGAGGTGGTCCGACCTAGACCACAGAACTGCATAGTGCATATTTTGGGTAGCTAGTTGGAATGTAGGTGTGTTTATATGTTCTTCACATGACCATACAGTGTATATCAATCTGAAAGTGGTGCGTAACATTTTTGTTATGGTTTCTAGGTTAAACAACATGTTTCCTTGAAACAGTGTGAAACATTGTGCAACAGACTTTGAGCCACACTGGGGAAGAAACAAAGGGGCAGGAATTTAGGGCACAACACACTGCAGTTTGCTTTATGCTACAACTGAAGATGTCATAAGACAAAAATTGTTTAATTTAAATTTATTGTATGGGTCATTTTGTTTATTCATAACATTGTCTCCTCATGCCTTGGGAAGCATATCAGCATTATAATGTGTGTTTTTCCATCCATCCATCCATTAACTTCCGCTTATCTGAGCTTGGGTTATGTTCCCCGATTTCCTGACTGCCGCTCACCTGTCTCCGCTCCGCGTCCTGCAGACAGCACGACACCAGTGAGGTCATTGTAGAGATGGAGTTACGTGTTGTGTGGATGAGACCTGGGTTACAATACAAGTGGCTGAATCAGGAGACTCTACCTTAGTCGTCACAGCTGATATATGATGTGATCTAATCAAAAACTCTACTGGCTCAAGGGGCAACAGGATAATGAAGGTCGTTAAGAAAGGAGGCTATACCTACACTTGGTAAAGTGAACTGTACACAATGACGGTTTGCTATTCTTTTTATGGACTGAATAAGTCAATCTCTTTTTATTATTTCTGTTGATGGTGAAGAGAAAAATACAGTTAGTTTGAGATCATACACTTCTTGTTCTTACAGACTAATGTAATTTTCAATAAAAAAAGTTTACTTTTCATTTTGTATATATGAAGGGACTTTCCTGATCATAGCTTAAATGTGCCAAGAATAAACGTTTTTTTTCCTTGAAAATTTTTTTTTTCTCTCCAAAAATATTGGAATCAGAACTGAGATCTGATGACTGGATTTGATAAGCAGAAACAGGATCAAAACGGACATGATACTCAACTTTAGTATGGAGTACCTGTGGTGCCTTTGGGAATATCTGAGGGATGTGCACAAGCTGGCTCGGTAACACCAGGACGCAGAGTTTACCTGACAGAAGTATGTCTATGATGCACGGAGCCGTGAGCAGAACTATGGTGTTGTGGACCCAGTTTGGGTGTACAGCACCCACCATAAGAAGGGGAGGTCACCCAAGCTGGGCAGTCACTGGAGGGAACCTGGGGAGATCGTTAAGCGTCTATCTGATATCATCTATTGCCTGCAGCCACAAAGCTGTGGTCCTGTACAGGGGTCGTCTGGCCTGACCTAACCATTCAGCAGCAGCTGAGTATGAGGGCACCCCAGGAGAGGAAGGTACATCCAGAGCCCTGAGGACCATAATGCACCAGCTGTGGTGACAACACTAGCTCCTATTACATTTGTAATTGTTGACATTGTGGTGGAGATGGGGGTCGCTTGGAATGGCTGGTCTTTTGGGTGGAGACAATGTGATGTACAGGGCTGGTCATCATTTATTGGATATATTGTGTACTGTACCAGCATGGCTTGCACCACACCATGCCGATCTGTGTGTGTGGGCGTGTGTGTATGGAGGGGAGAGAGAGAGAGAGAGAGAGAGAGAGAGAAAGAGAGAGAGTGAGAGAGAAAATATGGTGAGATAGCCATACAGATAGTGTTTGTTTGACTACAAGTCAGAGTTTCTAGCTGTGTCTAGCTGTGGTCCAACATTAGGTACTGTAAGTGAGCATTATCATAATATATCAGGCAAGATGCAAAGGCAAGTTATGTAATTTCTGACATTTATATTTGGTTAATAAAAAAAACAATATGCCTGAGGTTTATGACTTACAAGCAAAAATATATAAAATCACGGAATGAGTCCATTTGAATAAAACACTTTAAAAAAAAAATCAGCACTGATTTTTGAAACCGATGAATCTACCATTTGTAATCAAGAATTAACCTTAAAACATTAGCATTAACATATTCTTTCTGAGGATAATTTTAAATTTCAACAGTTTTTTTTTTTTTTACTAATGATTGACTTCTTTAAGGATCTGTAGAACACTTTAATTTTTTATATTAATGAAAATTATTTTAAGATAGAAAAATTGTGCATGTGTTTATGAAAAAAATATAAATATTTTTATACCTAATGATAAATGAGCATTGACATGTGAGGATATTTTACTCGTTATTTAGAAAATGCAACAAATATGCTCGGTATGCTTCTTCTGAACATTTTTCTTGCAAAGTCCTTGATCTCTACAGTGTTGATCGAATACACAATGGGGTTTAACATGGCAGGAATGGCATATGAGAGTGATGTAGTGATTATCCTGATATTGAGTTGAAATGGAGTGAAAAGTCCAGCTACAAAAGTCACCAATAATGGACCGTAAAACACAGACACCAAAAAAAGGTGAGAAAAACAGGTCTTTAGGGCTTTCAGACGTTCTTCCCAGGATGTAATTTTAAATAGCGCCAGCAAAATACATGCGTAAGATAAAGCAATTACAGACATTGGTAAAAACAGATAGGACACTATGTATAATCTGGTTATTATAGCATTTGGAAGACGATCATTACAAGCAAGTGTTACTAAGGGACCATAGTCACAGAAATAGCTATCGATCACTATGGATTTACAGAAGGACAGTCGGGTGATGAAAATCAGTCCAATAAGCATAAATAGAAAATTAAATACCCAGCCAGCAGAGATGATAATACCCATTGAGGTGTTTGTTAAAATGCTGTGGTATCTCAGTGGAAAGCAAATTGCAACAAATCTGTCATACGCTAGAACAGTCAGCATGACAGACTGAACAGAGTTAAAGAAAAACACAAAAAATAAATTGGCCAAGCAAGCACCATAGGCAATCTGTTCTGTATTAAATACAATTGTGTTAAACAAATTACAAATAAGGGCAGTGCTCTCACCCAAGTCAGCTACAGCTAAGCTAAAAATAGGAATATACTTTGGGGTGTGAAGTCTGCGGTCTATGTAAATAATAAGCGTGACAAAGGAATTGCCCAATAAAGTGATAGCATACACAAAGCACAAGAAAATAAAGTAGTATTTGGCATGAGGCATGGTAGAAAAACCAGTGACCTGAAAATATTGAGGACGGATGACAGAGTTTACAGTGGCATTTGAGAAAATTATGCCAGACATGTTTTATCACTGTTGCTGTTCTTCAGTCTTGACTGATCTGAAAATTAAAATGTATTTATACTTATTTGCTTTAAAGTATTTTGAACTTAATAACTTGAATAATAATAAGGATAATACATTTAAAAATAAATATTATTATTATTAATATTAACTGCTTCAATTTAATATTCATAATCATTTCATTTGATTCATAATCTTTTTCAGTGTTTTAAGATGACTGATCCCCTCAGTAAGGTTAATTCAGGCCCATACGGCATATAGTACTGATGACCAGTAACCATTATCACACAATATGGTATACAGCAAAATACCACATACAAAATATTGAAACTTATTAAATTCTGAATAAATAGTGTCATATTTCTGTTCAATATGAAGTGCATACTTTCTGCACTTTCTACTAAATGAAACATTTTTGAATTTTCATAACAATTAGCTTTCATAATGTTTATGACAACTACACAAAAGTATAAATGACATTGTACTTCTGTCTTTGTATGAAGATATTTTGTTATTGGTTTAACATTATGGTGTTTTTTTTTTAAAGTAGGAAATTTCTATATATACAGTACATGAATGTTTCCCAGCATGACTGAGTTTCTGGTACCTGAATTGCTGTAGTTCCACTTCAGGAGCGCTCTGCTGAGAATACAGTCCTGGAAATACACATATTGAAGCTGACATATAAGCAATTTTAAAATTTCCTTACTGAAAAGGAAAGCAATTTGTTATAAAGGTGTAAAATATGTACTGAGAAATCTCACTTAGGTTAAAGATGAAAAGTTACCTTTCCGTGTGTAAAAGTTACTTGCAGGATCTTTACAATGGAAAATGTGGCTGCTGTTGGGTCCTCATCCTTTTAGTCTAAGCTAACAGAGGGTGAATGAATTGCTTTTGCTCTTTATAAATACTCTTCTGTGATGATCTGTGCCTGCCTAATCATGTGACTTTGGTCTCTGGGCCATTGTCAGGCATGGCAAAACAACTTTCATATGATCTTTAAAAATAACTAATGTGTAAGTCCAGGGGTCTAATTTATATCCACTGCATACTCACAAAACAGGATCAAAAATATGTGTATGCCTCTTTCTACACAAATGTTGCAATCCATAGAAATATTCTTGACGGCAGAATTTGCACGAAAGTATGCCAACTCTGACCAATGCATGCAAACATAACAATGGATGCGCTAGCATTGTTGAAGATTATGCCAATGGCAGAATTAGAAGGGAACGGGTGTTTAGGGACTGTGAAGATTTTTTGGCCCATGATGATGACTGGCTCATAAGCTGATTTAGATTACCTAGATTTGTGATTTTGGAGCTATGTGCTGAACTGGGTCCAATGTTAGACAGAGTATCCCGAGGGATTCGCGCAATCCCGGCACAAATACAGGTATTGACGACCCTGGTGTTCCTTGCAACTGGCTGTTACCAGCGGGAATTAGCCGACAGGTATGTGTTATAATTAACAATAACATTGTGAATTAATTCTGAAGCTTATTTAAGAAATACAATAATAATGTAATTGTGTTCAACTGTATTCTAGGTCTGGGATATCACAACCATCACTAAGCAAAATAATTCCTGTCGTTTTGGATGGGATTATGAAAATGACTTGTAGATAAATTAAATTCCCTTACAGTGTGGGAGAACAGGCCAACATCAAGAGGCAATTTGCAGCAATGTCTGGTTTCCCAAATGTAATCGGCGCAATTCACTGCACTTTCAGAGAAATTAAAGGTAAAAAGCTTAAAGGTCACAGATCTAGTTAATGTGTATTTTCACTTTATGGGTTGTACATTTAATTTTCTGTGTATATTTTCTGTGTATACAGAATGGGGAAGGACAGGGGAATGACGGGACAGGAATGGGAACGGGAAAAGGGAACACACGACACAATGGGTTATAAGGCATCGGAGGGGATGTGGGCGGAGTCGAGTTGGAGAGGCGGAGTCTGGTCGGGAGGCGGAGCCGAGATGTAGCCGGGGAATGACAATGAGGGAGGGAGCACTGGAGAATCTGAAAACGGGTCCGAACTTACGGCACGTAACAATCACCATGAATCCATGGACCCTACCCAAAATTCAGGCTGCACTTATTCTGTATTACAAAGCTCAATCTTTGGGTTAGCAAGATCATTAGTTGGAGTTAAGGCTATATGGGTGAAATGTACGTTAACAAAGATGAAGGTCATTTTAGCTTGTGTACCGTAGATCCGGCAAGTTATCTAGCTAACAAAAAATCTCATTTTGTGGTACAGGCCTAATTAGTTAAGTTTGACTCAGTGGTCTTCCCAGTCACTTGATCTGAATCCAATAGAATACATTTTCTCTGTTAATTCAGAACACATTCACCTTGTTCCCTGAAAATGAAATTACTCTGTTTCATATGGATTAAATGTTGACAGCTGTCCTGCTTGTTTTTCACTAATGGTATTCTTCCATCCGTCGATATTCTGTATGTGATTACCTTATGCTGGGTCACAGAGGTTTGGAGCCTATCCCAGAAGCTGTGGCCACAAGGCAGTGAATAACTCAGTATGGGGTATCTGCTGATTGCAGGGCACATATGCCATTCACATCTATGGACAACTCCAATTAACCTTTGCATGTTTTTCGACTATGGGGGGAACCTGGAGTACCATGAGGAAAACCTCAACCCCAAAGGTGTGAGGCAACAATCCTAACTTATGGACCCCACCCAATATGGCATTCAGTGGGATTAGCTGTGAGCTAAACCTGCCAAATGGAGCATAGCTTGATGCATAGTCAGAACGAAGTCTTCCACCCAGCTCTTGGTATAGACGACAATATTGTCTTGGTAGACAATACCACACCCACACTGTATGTTTCAGTATAGCAGGTCTATCCAGCAACTTTCCCAGCCATCAGATCCAACTCACCACCAGGTGGTGATCAGTTGACAGCTGAGCTCCTCTCTTCACCTGAGTATCCAAAACATATGGACGCAGATCTGATGACACAATTACAAAATTGATCATCAAACTGTGGGCCAGGATGCTCTGGTGCCACATGCACTTGTGAACACCCTTATGTTCAAACCTGGTGTTTGTTATGGACAAACTGCGGTTAGCACAGAAGTACAATAACTGATCATTGCTCAGATTGCAACCGGCAGACCATTCCTCCCTATCACACCCTTCCAGGTTTCACTGTCAATACCTATGTGAGCGTTAAAGTCGGCTCCTTGGCTTTACCACCACGTAACATTAACGTGGAAAGGACATTTGCTCCTGAGCTTTGCTCGGTTGCCGGTTAGGGCCGGGAGGACATTTTCCACTTTTTTTCCCCCACTCCAGTAGCCTGCTTTGAGAAATTTTGTGCTTTTTCGACCTCCCTAGAGCAACTTCGCTTTAATTTAGCTAAACATGGTTCAGCAGGACCTTAGTCTCGGGTAAGTAATTGTTAATTTGGTTATTTTGAAAGTTTAATTTGAAGGTTGTTATTACTGACACTGTCAGATAATTTATAAAAAAGTTCTGAATTAAAGCAGGTGTTAATTTAGTGTTTTAGTGTACTCGGCACTTTATTGTTTTTTTAACTATACGTTAATTAGATCAACTAAAAGTTTAAATACGCTATATTAATATACTGGGCCGGGAGTAAAGGACGGGGTCATAGTGAGTTAGGTAATTATGGGGCCAGTTCAGTGTTGTGTTTGATATTTCAGGGTCAACTGAAAGTGGCATTACTGCAAGGTGGAAGCTTTTGGGAAGAACAGAAACTCAGACCACATAAAGCAGACCACATAAAGTAACAGCGTGGGTCACCAAGTACCAAATGTGTAAAAGTCACCAATGCTCTATTGATGCAATGGGCTCTATTTTGTAGATCTAACACAAAGCATAAAGCATAACGCCCAACTAATATTTATGGCCATGTAGAAATCCATTTTGCTATTCTGACAGTGGAAAACCCAGAATTTGCACCAACCAGCGCAAGGCATAAAAAGATTGTTTTAACTCTCTTAATTAGTCAGAGGTGTATTTAGGGTGTAACATGCAATAAACCAATCAGAATGGCATGTCAGCTTACCTTTAGAATACAGGAGTGCTTCAGCTACAGCAGATTGCTATTACAATCACCAGATCAGTTTTTGGCTGAGGAAACAGACGTGTTTGTGTGTGAGGTAAAAAGGTGCAAGCACATCATTTACGGAACCACCACTGTTCTACTTAAGCCTTTCGTGGTGAAGAAGGGGTGGAATGAGGTAGCAATGAGTGTGTCCTCATTTTCTGGCATCACCAGAATAATGATGTCAGGAGACACGAGTACAGTGGCTGGGAACGGGGACATGCTTATTCTTGTATATTTAAATTTTGGGTTTGCAGTTCAAAAAATATAAATGAAGGCACAATCTTCGTTAAACAAAACGTGAGCTGCATTTTTTCCAGGTATTTTAAAATGTTCAAATAAAAGACAGTAGAACTATTATTTTTCGACAATTTAGATTCCATGCCAGGCTACAGACGATCCAGCTCTTCTTTGCTTTTTTAATAATGTGTAAATGGCATGAAAATGAGTTGTTCTTTCCTCCGATGCAGAGAAACATTCTCAGGAGAGAAACATTGTACCAGGAGCTTCATGGAATGAGCTGCAAGCATGCAAGCCTCACATCACCAAGCACAATGCCAACTGTCGGATGGATTGGTGTAAAGAATGTCACCACTGGACTCTAAAGCAGTGGAAACGTATCTGTAGAATGACAAATCACGCTTTTCTGTTTAGCAGTCTGATAGACAAGTCTGGGTTTGCTGTTTACCTGCCAGACTGCAGTGTTCAAACTGTAAAGTTCGGTGAAGTATGGGACTGTTTTTCTGGAGTTTGGGTAAGTCCTGTAGCTCCAGTGTAAGGAACTCTTTTGCTATGTTATTAATATTTTTCTATGCTTGCAACTTTGTGGGAACAGTTTGGGGAACCACTTTTCTCTTCCGGCTTGGCTGTGCCCCAGTGTACAAAGAAAGGTCAATGAAGACTTAGTAAGTGAAGGCTGAGTTTGGTGTGGAAGAACTAGACTGCCCTGCATAGAGCCTGACTTCAACCGCATCAAACAGCTTTTGGATAAACTACAACAGAGACTGCAAGCCCGGCTGTCATGTCCAACATCAGTGCCTGACCTCACAAATGCTCTTCTGAATGAATGGGCAAAAATTCCCATAGTCAAACTGCAAAAGTTGTGGAAAGCCTTCCGAGAAGAGTGGCAGCTGTTGTAACTGCAGGGAGGACCAACACCATATGGAATGGGATGTCAGAATATCCCCGTAGGTGTAATTACCAGTGGTCCCAATGTTTTTCTCCAAATAGTATATGAATAGACACATAAACACCAGACTAAGGGAATACTGTGAAAAAAAATCCTGCAGTCATAATTATTTTATTCAGCTAGAAAAATATTTTAGTTATTTAAAATGTTTTGTTTTTTATCCTTGCTAAGATTAAAAGTGACAAAATAATTACATCTTTATACATGCTAATTAAAGATCATAATGTAAAGTCACTACAGTAACCCTCGTGCACTGACCTAGGATTTGTTGTAATTCTGCATAGCAAGTTTCTCCCTCCCTCTCCCTCCTACAATTTCCCCCGGGAAAAGCAACCATTATGTCAGTGATTTGGATACTATCAGCAAGCATGAAAAAATTTTTTATCACTTAGCAAAGGTGGGTACTATGTCCTTATGTCTATTTCTCCTGAACATTTTTTTTACAAAATCTTTGATTTCAGCAGTGTTCAGAGAATATACAATAGGGTTCAGCATGGCAGGCACACAATATGAGAGTGATGTATTGATTATCCTGGCACTGGTGTCAATTGGTATATACAATGCAGATATGTAAATGCCTAATATTGGAATATAGAACACTGACACTAGTATTAGGTGAGAAAAACAGGTCTTTAAGGCCTTTAGACGACCTGCCCAGGAGTCAATATTAGACAGTGCCAGCAAAATGCTTGCATAAGATAAACCAATTACAGACATTGGTAAAAATATATATAATACAATGTATAACTTTACTAATGTTATACTTGGAGTATTATCATTACATGCCAACCGGTATATAGGTCCATGGTCACAGAAATAGCTATTGATCACTGTGGAGTTACAGAAGGACAGTTTGATGATGAAAATTATT
>JABFEB020000036.1:14856729-14879435 GCA_019775895.2 Stomatorhinus ivindoensis | reverse complement strand
GTGTGTGTGTGTGTGTGTGTGTGTGGGTATGTGTGTGTTGTCACAAACCCCCTTTTGTGCCTAGGCCAACAAGTACCTCTCATACCAGGCTTGGCCTTGTCTCAGGCAACGTGGAATTTCAGCCCAGTCATATGCATGTGTGTGATTCTACACTCCATTTATTTAAATACATATATGTTTTATGGATGTATGATTGCATTTCAGAAAATAACTGCACCTGTTGAAAAAGGTTAAAAACACAATTTTCGTCAGTATCACTTTCAAAGCATCAGCACGCCAGGTGAATAGTTATAAAATTGAAGGTTCAGGATACAGACTGAATGGGGCTACATTTGATTGAAATTAGCAACGAGTGGAAAACGTTTAGGACTACAGCATAATGAATAATTTACCATTCACTATTATACTTATAGCAATGATTAATATACGATCAAGTCTGACATGTTGTGGGAGGGGGGATAAATTTAGAGTCTACAGAGTATACAGAGATGCTTAGGATTCCAGATCTTGCGGGAAATTATCTGTGGGTATTTGCCCAAAGCATTGAGGTACCCAGGCATGGGGTAGAGGAATAAAATTTGCAGTGGGATTCATACTGATGTGACAGGTATGCAAGTATAGATATGTTAGCATATATGGCAGCATCAGTACTGTTCATTCATTATAGGAAGGCATGGAAATGCTGGAAAATCTTAATGTCTGAGTCATGTTATCAGGTAAAGTACACTTCAGTATATCCTGAGATGATTGCAGGGTGGTTTAACAGAGCCAAGCATCTTCAGTAATGCTGTCTGTTACCTCACACCAATATCATGATATACACCCCAACTGGCCTCTGCTGTTCTGTCCTGCCCTTCATGTCTCTTCCCTGTTTGGGCAGTAGGTATTGCTGTCCATCCCACCCTCTGTCTTTGAATCCTTTACCCTTGTGCGTTTCTTACTGCTCCTGGACTTTGGCGTAGCTCTGTGTTTCTTATGTTGACTGGTTTCTCTGTTCTGTTCTCTTTATTACCCACTTTCCTTTGTAGGTCTTTTAATAGTTCTGTTAACAGTTTTATTCCTGTTTAGTATTGACCTCATGTGGTCCTTTGTTTTGTAGTTTATCCAACTATGTTTCATTAATAAAGCCCTTGTTGTCTCTTGGGACTACAAGTGGATTGTCACCTCATTTCTGCCTGCACCGTGCCACGCCATAACATTATTTCACCATTGTGCAAGTAGAATCTAAGTCTATAAGAATTCTTTGGTTTTTATGAGACTTTTAGATTTTAAATATTCTAAAAGTCTAAAAAATGTATAAAACATTTTAAAAATATTCTAAAAGTTATGAGACTTTTAGATTTTAAATATTCAGGTGACAGTTAAGCTTGGGGTCAGAGCATAGGGTCAGCCCTTCAGCCAGCACCATGGAGCAGTTTTCAGGGTTAAAGGCCACGCTCTTGCCGGCCACAGAATTTGAACCAGAGACCTTCCAATTAGACCCACACACCACCCACAGCGGATAACCAATGTTGAAGATAACAATGTTTAAATGTTTATCATGTGAACAAGCAAAACAAACAAAAAGCTTGAATTAATTTCATATGGGTTTTAACTGCTTGTGACAAGCTGCGCTACGTATTTGTTGTAAATGAATAAACCCTAGCACTTTTTACACTGTACATTATATTGAAAAGTCTGTGAGAAAGTGTGGCCTTTACAAAGTCATCATTACATGTGAAATTATTGATGCTTCAGAGAATCCTCACATGCCCCATTTCCCTTTAGATGGAAATATCCCATAAGAGGTGTCAATCATTACGTAAGGCAATAACATGAATGCTTTGTGGTATAATACAAAGCATTTAAATACCGGGTAATAAACAGAGAGCTCTGCAGACTCCTTTGTGTGTGTGATCCATAACGTTAGCAGCTCTGCGTTTCTGCAGGTAAGGGAAATATTTGATTCCCCAAAAATGGGGTTGAGGTTTGTATAGATCATGGCCTGACAGTAAGTAGAAATTTACATCTACTCTAGTAATACTAGTTTGTATCCTTGTGCTGGATCTGCACTCAAGTAGTTTTTGTAATTTTTAGTTTCTATGATACAAATATATGAGCATAATACAATGTAATGTCTGATATATGTTTATATAATGCTAAAATTGAGTATTTATGTAGAGAATACATTATGCCAAACTGCTAAGTAAGCAATGAAAGTTTCTTAAACAGTGAGGTTGCATAGTTCACCAGAATTCATAGAATTGCCTGACAGTATAATGTGACCATTAGTTGACAAAGAGGCTTAATCAACTGCAGTATTATATTTCTATTATATTTGTTATCTATTATTATATACGTTTCTATTTTAATTATTTTGTACTTCTAACAACATCAACTTAATGATTCTTCATATATAATAATTCTGTATTTCAGTACCAGAATTTATTTTAAAAGATCGTTTGCATCTTGAATCTTATAACCCTGAAAGACAATGTTTCAACATATTAATACTGTTTTTTTTATCCCATTGACAGTTTTCAAGGAACACTGGTGTCAGCTGATCATGTCGTACCAGTATTCCAATGCAACCAAAGTCACAGAGTTTATACTCACTGGGTTTCCAGGACTCCAACCAAGTTACTTTGGATTCATATCTGTGGTTTTACTATTTGTTTTCCTTGCCATTGTAGGAGGCAACAGCTTTATTTTTATGGTTGTTGTCATAGAGAGAAGCCTCCAAAAACCCACTTATCTTCTGTATTGCAACCTGGCTGTGTCAGACCTAATCTTTGCCACCACCACCCTGCCCAAAGCCATTTCCCGGTACTTGGCAGAGGACAACATCATCTCTTTCGCTGCCTGTTTCTTACAGATGTTTATTATACATTTATTAGGTCACTACAATTCACTGCTGATGATGATAATGGCTCTTGATCGTTATGTTGCCATATGCAACCCCCTCAGATACCAAATGCTTATTAAAAATTCCACCATTCTGACCCTGTGCAGCATATCCTGGCTTTTTTCATTTATGTGGCTGGTCATCATACTTATTCGCTCAGTCACTTTGCCCTACTGCAACTCTAACATCATTGTACAGTGTTACTGTGACCATTTCCAGATAATCAACCTAGCATGTGACAATGTAAATAATGTTCAAATGACAGCTTTTGCTGAAGGCATGATTATATTGTTAGGTTCACTTGCTTTTATAATATTTTCTTACATCTCAATCATTATCTCAGTTTTAAAAATTGCAGACTCAGAGGGACGGTACAAAACCTTCTCCACCTGCAGTCCACAGCTATTCATCATAGGCCTTTATTACGTCCCCCGTTGTTTCGTTTCTGTTGCAAACACCATGAACCTGAAGATCAGCACAGATGTGCGCATCCTGATGATCATGCTGTACAGCCTCTTTCCCCCCATTGTGAACCCTCTGATATACTGCTTCAAAACCAAAGAAATCAAGGATACTTTGGTCAAAAGGTTAAAAGTCAGAAAGGTTGGGTTTGTAGCTAGCCATACCTAAGATAAGGTAGGTAATTAGCTATATTGTAAGTTGATACAGTAAGTAAATGCAACATAGTATGAAAATATAGAGCAATGTTTTTTCCAGGTGTTCATTAATACAGTACTTTTGTGGAAAGATGCATAAATTTGAATTATTTTCATGCCATGACTTTTGTAGTGTTTTCGTTTTGTATTGTATTGAGATTTTTTACCTGTATCATGACTTATCAAACCTGAGAATTTTTTTCCTGCTCAGTGCAAACAGAAGTGCAAAGAAAATTCAACATGAGTTTTTACAGGGTAAAAATAAACATTCACAGCGAAACCCATTCTGTGTGTTCGTAAAACTAGACAGTCCAGGAGAAATGTGGGCAGTACATGTAACAGGAAATATCCATGCAATGTTATTTCTCTATGGAGTACAATCACTTTGAAAGAATTTCTGTTAACCCTAGTATTCCTGAAATCTGAGAAAAATTCTCAATAAGCGGCAATCAAGGAGCCCCCCCCCCTTACTCACCACACATACGTCCCACCCTCTAAGTCTCACTTAGCACCTTTTGTTTTGACCACCTTTTGTCAGAAGTCACATTATATACTCAAATCTATATTCAAAAGTTCATCTGACAGTGTGTTCTAAGGAATCAGATAATAATGGGTTGATATATCAAACATTGAAAGAGTGGAATCTCTGTATCTATCTAAGCATTCAGTAACTGGTCTCAGTTATCCGGAAATATTTCATATGGCAAAATATTACCAATCTATAATTTGTCACAAAAGTAAGAACGAAATAATGGTAGGTTGAACTAACATGTTATAGAATGTAAGTTGAAATTCATCAGCCATTATAAAAAATGCCACAGTGCACTTTGCACATAAGCACTTCATGTGCTGCCTGTGAAAAAGACTGCAGTTCAAATACATAAAACATGGTACAAAAATAAGACGTGTGCATGCATGTGTGTTTTTGCGTGAGCCCTACAATCAAGTGGTTATACTCGCAATAATCAGTGTTTGTAACATTTGTAGCAATCTATGTAAATTTATTATTGAGTTGTAAAAGTTACTGCGGTGTATTGGCACCAGAGAAGAGGCAGACCCTGTAATGTGGGAGAAGGGTTCATTGGAAAAAAGGGGTAAGGAGGCAGGATCGACTAGGGAAGCAGGCCAGGTGAGACAGCAGGGCATGACGAGGCAGGCAGGGAAGACACGAGACAAAGAAATGCTCAGTAGATGTCATAACCATGACAACAATACTTCGCACCTTGCAGTAGTTCGCTTTGGGTTTAAATAGTGTGGTGATATTGTGGCAAATGCTAGCCACTGTGCTGCCCCACCTGTGTGGGCATGGCATGACAGTACCCCCCCCCCCCCCCCCTTGACTGCCACCCCCTGGAGGCTGAAGATGATGTCGCAGGCGGCCCCGGGGTTGCTGCACCCGCTTGGACAGATTCTGTTAATGGAATCTTGCCACCATAGCGGGGTCCAGGATGTCTGTTCTCGGTACCCAAGATCTTTCTTTGGGGCTGAAGCCCTACTAGTCCACCAAATATTGTAGAACTCCTGCTCTTTTGCAGTAGTCCAGAAGGTCCCGGATCCGATACATCTGGGAACCATCCTGTACTGTGGGAGGCAGTGGAATCACCACAGCTGTTGGTGGGTGAGATGGGCTATAATGAACAGGCTTAAAGAGGGAAGAATGATAAGTAGGGCAGATATGGTACCTGCTTGGCAGGGCCAATCGGAAGGAGTCAGGACCCACCCTTAGCACATCTTGAAGGGCCCCATAAATAAGTCAGACTCAGCAAAATGTTCAAGTTGTTGCACAGGGCTTTGAAGACTTGGGATGTGAATTGAGGGCCTCTGTCAGACCCGATGTCTTCAGGGATTCCATAATATCGAAACACCCAAGCTATCAAGACTTTGGCATGGTCAGCAGCGTTTGGGAGTTTGGGCAGCATGACGAGTTGACACATTTTTGAGAAACAGTCCACAATGGTTAGCATGACAGCGTTACCTTTCAAAGTAGGTAGATCAGTGATGAAGTCGAGGGCCAGGTGGGACCAGGGATGTGATGGAATGGGCAAGGGATGCAGTAGGCCAGCTGGAGTTTAATGGGTCGACTTCAAATGGGAACATGCAGAACAAGAGGTTACATAGCTTTCTACAGCTGTTCTCCACTCCACTAATACCGCAGGGAAACCAACTGTTGTGTAGCGGAGACACCGGGATGTCATGAGCTGTGTGATGTGTGGACCTAATTGAGCACCACCAACATTTGTAAGTAACGAGGGAACTGCCGAGAGAGTGTGTCTGCTTTTATGTTTTTCCTTCCTGGAAGGTAGGTCACTTGGAAATCTTACAATCCTCTTCTAATGCGAACTTGATAGCAAGCAGCTCCCTGTCTCCAACATCATAATTTCACTCTGCGGGGGTAAATTTCTTGGACAAAAAGGTGTCTACAACCTGTTATCAGATTCCGTTGAATAAGAACTGCTCAAACCCTGGCATCTGACGCATCTACCTCGACCTCAAAGGGAATCTCCGGGCATGGTTGTTGAAGGACAGGAGCGGAGCAGAAGGCCTGCTTCAGACAAAGGAAGGATTGGTCCACCTAAGGGGTCCACTTCAACCTCAAACTTGCACCGTGGGTGAGTGATGTAAGGGGTGTGGCGACCGGGCTGAAGTTACGGATAAAATGATGGTAAAAATGAGCAAACCCCAAAAACCTTTGCAGCTCCTTAACCCTCTGGGGTTGAGTGCGTCTTGGGCAACCCAGCGTACTTTTCGCATCTATTTCAGTTTACCTGCCTTTCTGTTGTCTTGCCTGCTCCACGCCGCCGACACCCTGGCACAGCGACGCACCAAATGTGACATGTTCCAAACTAAATTTTGCAATAGCTATACTTTGATGTCAATTTACAAACTTAACAAAAATCTTACATAGTTACAATATACATTACAATAAAGATGAGTGTAATGGCAAAAAGAAATATGTAAGAAATAATTTATTTGCCATGAATTACGTTTATGATACTTGAAGAAATGTGTGATCATGCCCCAGTCAGTGAAAGTGTGTTTCCTACTTCTAGACCCCAGTGGGTTAATGGCGCTGGGAAGTGGCCACTGCTGGATGGCCGTCACCTTCCTCTTGTCCATGGTGAAACTTTTAGCTATATTGGAGTCAGTGAACATGCTTCCAAATAGTTCCCCAATACCCTCATTCAAGTTGTACGAATGATGGCTAGCTGCGGTGATCAGGCAGTCTGCTGCAGCTGTTGGGGTGCTAGTCGCACTAGTTTGCTGCTGAGTTGCTGTGATGGCAATGTTTGTGCTCGTAGTTGAGCTTATGTTTGCATTTGCCCCAGGCCGTGTAGCATCACTGAAAAGCGAAATAGGGAACTGCTCCCCCTGCAAGTGAATCTGCTGCTGATGACTAGCGGATTCTCAGTGAGATTTCATCACGGTAACACTGCTCCACATTTTTTTGCTTCCCGGTCATTCCCCTTGACCGGCATAAACCAATCTTTAAATGACAAGGTTATCAAGCTAACTTTTAGAAACTTACATTTTCCCATTTCATCGCCAAGTGGCTACTTTCAGAGGCTCTGCTAATATCAAGATGTTAGATCACCCTGGCTCAAGTGAATTAAAAGGCGGAGAAATGGCGTCAGCATCACTCTGATAGGCTATTAATTTAGGTCCTGCTTCTATGTATATTCAATTTTTTTAATTAGACGAAGTTAAAACACGTAGACAAATAGGAAACTCATAATATATTGAGAAGGATGTTGAAAAATGTACTACTAAATCAAATTCCATTTACAGTGGTAGCTCAGAACTCTAATTTAATCTGTTCAGAACTCCAGATTGAATCATAAAAAGTTCGAGTTGTAATCAGGATTTTGCAAAGGGCCTACTGACTATCCCCCAGAGCCTCTTGTTTTGCACATTTCTTAGCCTGCAGTCTTGTGTTTCCTCTTAGTGTTGGTCAATTGACAACCCGCTCTTTGACCTACTGAGCAACAGTGACTTGGTGGAGCCCGAGAAGGACACCACATTTCTAGTTTGCTGCTCCATTGCAACAGGAAGCTGTTTAGCTTACCATTTCTCTGCAACATGCTGCTTCCTTGCTGTGTGAAGCCACTCAGCCACTCCCTGGTGATTGTTGCAGATTAGATTGATGCAGATTCACCCACTTATTCCCCACAGTGCGCAGATTCACCTGCCAGCTCCCCACAGATCTGCCCACTGGCTCCCTGCAACTCGCCGCAGCCCCAGCAGCCATTACCAATCATGTAACAAGATGGCGCTCTCCTCAGCTGTCAGTCTGACTTTAAGGGGTTTTTATATCTGTTTCTGTCTTTTCTTTCACTTCACGTTTGTTATGCAAGGGCTCATACTAAGTACAATTAGTGCACTTCTATCTGCATTTCCTCTCAAACCATCCGTGTATTCCCTAATCAAAAACCGTGGTTTAATGCAGGTTTTCAAATCAAAAGACACCCCGGAATACAAGCGGGCCCAATACGCCCTACAAAACTCCATCAAGGTTGCAAAAAAGGCGTACTCCCAAAAACTTGAGAGCTGCTATCTGAAAAACAACATGCACAGTATGTAGCTGGGAATCCAGTCTGTCAGCAACTAAAAAGATAAAACCAACAAAGATGAAACCCAACACACCACTCTTCCAGACAACCTAAATGGATTCTACACCAGATTGGACAGAATGAACAGGAACTCCCTGATTCCCCAGTAATCAGGACAAGACTGCACTCCAAGTGACACACGCACAGGTTCTTAGAGCTCTGAAGAAGGTAAACCCCCACAAAGCAGCGGCCCCGGACGGAGTGTCTCCGAGAGTTATGAAATCCTGCGTGGAACAGTTAGCTGGAGTGTACATGTATTTTTAACTACTCTCTCTCACAGGAAATAGTCCCACTGTCTTTCAAGTCCTCTGTTACAGTACCAGTCCCTAAAAAACTTTACATATCCACCATGAATGACTTCAGGCTGGTGGCGCTCACTTCAATTGGATTGAAGTGCCTGGGAAAACTGTTATCCCAGACACAGCTGACTCTCTGCAGTTTGTCTACTGCCAAAAGAGATCAGTGGATGATGCGGTGGTCTGGCACTTCATTACATACTGCAACACTTGGACACAAACGGAACATATGCACACATGCTCTTCTTAGATTACAGTTCTGTTTTTTAATACAATCAGGCCAATGAAGCTGACCTGTAACTGGATATCCTCTTGAGACCCAAGGAAAAAAATGTCTTTCAATTGTAGTTTATTTGTCTTTGGAGGAAATAAGACATCTTACAATTTAGATTTTTTCCAAATTAATTTTTATTTTTAATTTCACAGCATGTCCTCTGGTGTACAACAGGAATAAATATATTCCCTAACATCAGTGAAAAGAAAAATGCAAAAATAAAATGACCTCTACAATGGACATTGTCACCCGGGCGGATACAGAGGGCACCGGATCCAGATATGCGGGTCGTAACAAGAGCTTTATTCTCTGTACAGAGACACAGAGCTGTAACGAGCCAGGGGTGAGCAGGGCTCGGTCACTCCATCTCCCCGTAGGGGATGACCGAGGCGTCGGTACTGGAGGGGGCAGGCAGGAAACGTTGTCGAGGTGAGAGTGGGGGTTCGGTGCCAAGAAAGTACCGTCCTACAGATAGACACAGGACACGACCACACAGGGGAAGGGGTAACGTAGACAGCCGGGGCAGGCAGCGAGGGACGATCAGGGTCGGGCTCTGGGCTGGGAAGGCAAGGGAGAGAGGCAAGGTAAACACGGGAGGCAAACAGAAAATCACAGATAACAGATTTCTTCTGTGAGCTTGGCAGTCAGAAAGCATGAGTATCATGCCAGATGCGAGAGAGTTGGCAGTCCTGTTATGAAGGAAGCAGTGTCCTCTTGTGGGGGTGGTTGGAAATTAGTGGTGGTGTGTCTCAGTTCTCCACTGACAGTCTTACGTTTACATGATGCTACATAAACAGCCTCCTATACATAAAATATTGTCTATCCAAACAACTCAATAAATTTCAGCACATTGCAAGTTCTAAAATACAAATTATTGTTAAAATAATCGGACTACATATAATAAATGTATATTCTAGGATTAATCATTGTAAAAATTATTAGCAATATCCAAAACATTGCATATGAAAGATAAAAAATTGACTGAACTCTCCAAGATCTCTTTTATGGGAATCAGTCTATAATTTAATTCTTATATGTATTAATTTCTCCGAAGGCATACAAATATAGAACAATAATACTTTATTAATTCACATGGGGAAATTCTCACCTACCCCATCTTTCTCTCCATGTGACACTCCGGCACATTTGCAGTTGAGAGGCAGTTTGGGGTCACAGTGCAGGGTAACCAGTGTGCATCCTCCCTGGAGCTGAGGGTTAAGGGTTTTGCTCAAGGGCCCACATTCATGTGACTGTGGACCTCAAACCAGCAGCCTTCTGGTCACAGCCACAAAAACAGGCCCATTTCGTTTTGTTAAAAATATCACAAGTGATTTCTATTCTGTATATCCAAATGAAGAAAGGATACCTGTTTACATTTTTGTAACAAAACTGCTCCCAAATCATTTAATATATAACATGTTAAAGGGAAATTGTTCTAAAAAGGGAATAAAAAGTTAAGTTTTATTATTAAATAAGGTGGACAGAGCTGCAGTGGCTCAGGTGTCAGCCCTGTGACTTTGCTCATACAGCTTCAAGGGTGTGATTCCTGCCCTGTGACGGTGGAATCTGCATGCTCTCTCTGTGTTTGTGTGTCTGTCTTCCAGGTGCTCTGGCTTCTGACTTTGGGACATTCAGATACATAAAGTACTATCTCTACATTGCCCTTAATAAGTATTGTGTGTGTGATGATCTGCCCTGTGATGGAATGGCTTCCTGTCCAGGGTTTTCCTTTGACTCTGGGAAAGGCCCATGGGTCACTGTAATCTGGTACTGGTTCAGTGTTAAGGAAGAAGGATGGATAATTTATACATACACACCATATTTATGAGGAAATATTTTAATGCAAAATACCAGGAGTATAATATCTTAAAACTGGTGCTAGAGAACAGCAAAGGGATTTTCCTAGTTTTTCTGCAAAACTACATATTGTAACACTCCCTATTGCACTCCCTAATACCTTAAAATTCTTCATATTATTTACTTAGCCAAACTGGTTTGAGACTGAAGAATGCGGTAATATGTCTGGCGGGTGGCAATTACGTTACCACCTTTAAAATATACTTTTAAGTTTTCCCAATAACAGTTCTAACACCTTTGGGTGTTTTGCCATTAAAGTATCTCACAAACACATATAATCTTAATTACCTCCCTTGCCACTGGTGCTCTTTGTAATGATCAATTTTTACATGTCACTCTCAGTTGTCAGGTTACAGGAATTTACAGCCTAGCAGTGTTTATATAAATTGCTCTACAGCCAAATTCTGCCAGAATTCTGTAATGTGCCATAGAATTGCACTGGATGTCTGGCTGATGGCTCAGAATGTTTAGCTTTCCCAACATGTGGCTTTTTATGGCAATAATAAAAAAACCTTCTAAAACATCGATACAGCCAACTGTAGAAGCTATAAAAGAACATTATGAAGACCAAACAAAGAACACAAATCTGAGAGCTTTCAGGTTGTGTCACAGAATTACTTTTTAAAAAGTATTTATAGTACATTGATTTTAGGTTAAACATCTAAATCCATTATTATTATGTTTTTATCAGAAAGAACACTTGCTCCAGAGCTGAGTAGTGCAACCTGCTGAAAGGTACTATCTGAGTACTGGTGGATCATCACCTATTAACTCTGGTAAGTTCCTTTTCATCAGTGTACCGTCTTAACTCTGATCATGCAATTTCTGTATCTGTTACACAAGTGACAGAATACATTCATTCATTCATTCATTCATTCATCTTCTCTACTGCTTGTCATGTACAGGGTTGCAGGAGTTCAGAGCCTATCCCAAAAACAACAGGCACAAGGCAGGAAGCAACCAAGGACGGGAGCCAACCCACCGCAGGGCAGACAGAATATATACTTTTCTAAAGCATAGCAAAATCCTGACTATGAAAAGAAGTTCTATGTGAGTTTTGTTATACTGGGTAAATGTAAAGCCATGGTATAGCAGGTTCAAGCATTAGTCTCTCTGTGTATTGGAATTTCCAATAAGACAATGTGACAAATGTAAATTTAATAATTGAATGCTAAGATATTAATAAGGTGTCAGTAGCCTATTAAACTAAGACTGGTTCATTTAACTTGCCTAATTATGAAAGATTGAAGGTTTCATTCATATTCCTATCACTTTCCACGGGATTTTAGTTCATTATGTTGCCAGGGAACCAGAGCTCAATAACAGACTTTTTCATCGTGGGATTTCCAGGACTTCTTCCCCGTTATTATGGTCTTATTGCCACTGTCTTTTGCTTGATATATATCTTCACCATACTTGGAAATGCAACATTTCTTGCAATATTTATAACAGACCAGAAGCTTCACAAGCCCATGTACTTCATCATATTGAACTTGGTTGTGTCCGACGTGTTGTTCAGCACCACCACCTTGCCGAAGATCATTGCCAGGTACTGGTTCCAGGCAGGGACCATTTCATTCACTGCTTGCTTTGTGCAGATGTATTTTGTGCATTATTTTGGATCTGTGAACTCCTTTGTATTACTAATAATGGCTATAGACAGATATATCGCAATTTGTAACCCTCTCAGATACTCCAATATTATAAGTAACTTTTTAATTAGTATTCTCAGCATCATTTCTTGGGTCATTGCCAAGATTGTCCCCCTGATGTTGGTAATTAGGGCATACCCTCTGCCCTATTGTGCATCTAATTCCATAATTCATTGTTACTGCGATCATATTTCTATCACAACCCTGGCATGTACTAACAGAGCTTCTTATGCTTATCCAGCTTTTGCTTCTGCTATGGTCATATTATTGGTGCCTTTAACATTTATCATATTTTCTTATTGCTCTATACTTGTTGCAGTCTTTAAAATTGCCACCACCCAAGGTCACCGCAAAACCCTCTCCACCTGCAGTGCCCAGCTGCTCATCATTTCCCTTTACTATATCCCCCGGTGTTTCGTGTACATGGCGAGCAACGTGGGCATTACATTCAGCCCAGACTTGCGCATCGCAGTCATCATGCTTTACAGTATTTTCCCTCCTATGGTGAATCCGCTCATATACTGTCTACGAACTAAAGAGGTGAAGGAAAGTCTATTCAAAACACTGAGGAAACGAGTAGACATATGGAAAACAAACGTGCTAACATGAGAATGATACCATTTGATAAAAATGGTACGATAGATAGCTGAGCAGATAACTGTGCATTCTGACTTTATGTTATGCAATTTATTTTCAGTATGCAAGTTGATTAATATAATTCAAATTTTGCTTTTCTAAAAGGTCAACATCATTGTTAGTTGAGATTGTTTTGATTGGCTCAAAATTTTTTGAAACAGCTTGTGTAAGTTAACAAAAAATACCAGTAAGAAAGGCCATGTCTGTTGTAAAAAATTTCCATTTTAATAATGTACATCAAAAATTGCATCGGTGGTTACCTTGCATTGCAGTGTACCTTGAGAGAAAAAATACCTGTATGACTGTGAGCCAGTTTGTATAAAATCATACCATAATCGTGATTATAGACTGCTTCAGACCCACTACTGGGTCTTCTGGCATGCTAGGCAGGATCCACTAACCTTCCTGCCAAGAGCAACGTATCAAATTCTTGTAATTTCAGTTATACTAAAACATTTCATTCACATCTGTTTTACGTAGTGAAATATCAATACTGGTGTAAACTGTAATGTCACAAAATATATCCAGGGGTATTTTTTCGGATTTTTTTCTCTCACTCTTTTGTACCCCCTACTCAAATGGTGCCTACAGGGTGGGTTAACCCTGGATTAGTTACACATTAGAAAAGTAATTCTTCGCCATAAATCTCATCAGAATTAATAGTGTATGTAACCCTACATGTGGTGTAGGTGATGTCTTAAATTGCCAATAAAATAAATTACAATTTTTCAAAAATGCTTATATGTGTTCTGTATATTTGAAATGTAAAACGATATGACTACCAGGTAATATCGGATTACTAAGGTTAATTCTCTTCTCTCAGCATTACCATAAATTTAACAAATAAATAAGAGCTATGTATCTGTCACGACACCGGGTTAACAGAACACGAGGGATCCAGGTATGCAGGGAAGTCAGGGGTTTATTGGTAATAACCCAACCAGTGCACCGGAGGGCAAGCGGGGTTGGAACTTGGGCACTGAAGTGGAGCTGGTCGGGCACCGGGGTGCAGGGGGGACGTCCCCTGGGAACATTCCTGCAAATGTTTCACAATATTTGAAAATATTGAAAAATGATGGGTTTCAGTCTACTGAACTGCTAGAGCAAATAAAGCAAAACACATACAACACACAACAAAAGGAAGAGAGGCTTCACACTGTGATGCCAAGATAATCCTATTATTAATCCTAAAACTAGCTGCATGCTGCTAGCCCTCTCCACCCACACCTACATCAATGGCTTAGTCATTTCATATAAAATGAACTCTGCTTAAGCTATTTTCACCAGACTGATCAAACCCTGCTTTAAAAAAATACTTACATAGTAAGCAGAAATGAGCTCCTGTCCACTCTCTCTCTCATATACTCAATGAGGCATCTCAGAGTTACTGTAGAGCAAGGGTCTTCAACTTTGGTCCAGGAGAGCTACTCTCCAGTAGATTTTCTAATCTGCCTGGCTTCTGATGAGCCACCACAATTCTCAGGGACAGTTGATATGGAAAGTATACAGCTGTGTTAAAAAATAAAAAATAAGCGAATACCACAAAGGTGCTACAACCATGCTCATATGTGCACTAGGGGTCTTGTGGGGGGCATGTTTTGTGTTTGTAAGAGTTGTTTTCAGTACCTTCAGAAAACACTTCGAGTCATGTCAAGAAGATGCTGCATTGTCATTATTGCAACAACTGTTCTTCATAACTACCTGAAACAGCATGGATGCCCAGACCCTCTGATACCAGAAGATGACAATTCAGATGTAGGCCTATATATTTGTGTGTGTGTCTGTGTCCCTTTGTTTCGATTGCTTTTGCTGTAAATGCTCACATCTTCCTTTAAAGGGAGAAAATTTATCTAATGCTTTTTATTATGACAGTACATTATTCTGATATATCTATTGATCATTTTTGTATGACATTTTTCACAGATTTATAACGGGTGCTCTGGGGGGTTGCAAGTAAAAGTGGAAAAACTCGTTGGTCTGTTTATATTTTTAAAATATTTTTAAAGATATAACTTGCGGATCACATCTGATTTTTAGTGATTAAAAACTTTTATTTAAAAATATGCATTACATCTGTAACGTAAAATATTACTGAATATTTATTTTTTAAATTACGCATACGTAGCGAATACCTTTGACCACAAGATGGAGTCAAAACATCAGAAAAATTCTCAAATAGAAACCGCATTAATGTGTGTCTCATGTAAATGTCTTCGAATACACTGAATTTTTAATTGGAGGAGTTTGTTTATAGATTTTCAAATTGTAAAAAATCACGAAATTTTCCCCGTGATGCTGCACCCTACCATATAATAGTTCACAAAGGTATAGGTGGTGCCAGGCGTTTGCCTAGCTGATTAATTTACCGCCCATTCAGTATCTTTTATAAAACGATTTTGTCGTTGTGTTTTAATAACCCAGCAGTGGCGGAGCTACATTTTTTTACATGGGGTGGCCACTGCTATTTCAGGGGGTCCACACACACATGCACTGTACTCATAAAGTTGAAATAATAAATTAAGGAATTCAAAAGTTTTATTTGCAAAAACAATGCAGTTCATCTACAAAAACATTAGCATAAAGAAAAAACAACCAAACAAAATAATTCTGCAATTATACATAGCAGACATCAAGCAGACCTGGATTTGAAAAGAAAAACAAAAAAACACAGTTTAGTGTCATCAGTTACAAACTTATCCTAGGTATGTTTAAAACAACATAGTTCTGCGGTTCTGATGAGAACTGGCAAAAGGTTTCACGAATTCATCCATGTTGAGGGACTGTGCCCTCCTTGACACTGAGAATCCCTAGGTGACTTAACCTGTCATCAGACATTTTTGTTTTAAGGTGGCTTTTAATAAGTTTAATTTGTTTAATTGAACCTGTGCAAAAATATTACAGTTTGGTTACATCTGATCCAGTTAGAAACACATTTATCCTAATAAAAAATATCCATTATAATACCTGCACATTAAAATCAGCAACCAATCTAAATAACATTATTCTGAAGAAAGTATATGAGCTGGCTATTCCATTTCAACTAAATTTAACTCACAAACAGCTAGCCTAACATTACTTTCCCATATTAGCAAAATATTTGAGCAGTGTAAATTAAATATAATAACTCACATACATGGTATGTGCATGTAATACTAGCACAGATGAAGTATAGCGTTAACTCTCTAAAGTGCGAATTGATCGCTCTAATCTCATTAAGTTAACTGATGTCGTCGGCGCCTCGTTAACTAATACAGCGGATAATAAATGTTACTTAGCAAACAACCCTTGTAATAAACTTTATAACGTATTTCAAATATGACG
This sequence comes from Stomatorhinus ivindoensis, assembly GCA_019775895.2. Lineage (NCBI taxonomy): Eukaryota > Metazoa > Chordata > Actinopteri > Osteoglossiformes > Mormyridae > Stomatorhinus > Stomatorhinus ivindoensis. The sequence continues at coordinate 14,863,252 of JABFEB020000036.1, read as the reverse complement.
TTTTATTACTCGTCTTACCCTGAAACCATGCTCTTGTCTTCGGCTCGTCTTTCATTTGAAAATAGCTTGAGCAGGGTTGCCGGCAAAATTCAAAAACTTCTTTAGACAAATGAGATGTCAAACAGCATCAGGAACTGCCAGCAGCAAATAAAATATTGGGGTGGCCAATCGGATGTCAGGGGTGTCCAGTGCCACCCCGGACACCCCTCTGGCTCCGCCACTGTAACCCAGTGATCTTAAAATCCCTTCGAAATGCCCTTAACCTACTGATATGGTTAGGGGTGCTGTTTGGTGTGTGAATCGATTCCTCATCAATGACTGACTGATACATTAGTATCAAAAGTCTAACCCTCTAGTAGCATCCATACAAGTATGGGAAATAGTTTTTAATTATTCATTTTTCATTTAACTTTGTCCAACACAGGGCCTAAGCAGGAATATTAACAGTTTTAAACGGACATTTCAACATGTATTATTATCTTGACCTCTAAATATATCTTTGAAACATACGTTGTGTAGATTTACTTCCCTCTGTATTTGAAGATAATTAAAATTTTTAACAATGTTCATGTAACCTAAGTAAATCCGGCTCATAAACATTAACTGCAGTACTAATAGTTTTTATTGAGTAGTTCCAACAAGGATGCTTGGTCTTGACATTCAGAGTATGGCAATGTATCAATAACTGTGATATTCTTGTTTGCTTGAAACTGATTCTACGGCTGCATCAAGTAATTGCCTCTGTCGGGACTTGGAATGTTGTAAAGGCTGCTTTATCAGTGGCATACAAAATATAATCTTAAATCTTGTTTTAATTAAACAAGAAAAATACACCTCCCTTTGTGTTAAATATTTAAACATGCTGTTTTGCCTGGCATTAGGTGGACCCCCATTGTAGTATTACCACTGTGCTTCCCTGCAATTAGTTCAGACCTTGGATTTCAGAAGGTTCATTCTCCAACTGCACTATCAGCCTTTTCATTTTGCAATGTTTATCTTAGAATTTCAATTGGTCCCTTGAGTGCCTTTTACCAAAGCAGTACAGGTTAAGTATCCTGCTCAGCAACAGAGGGGATTTCCACAGCAAACCTCTCCTAGGGCTGTTGGCTTAAGATTTTCCCCACTGTGTACCATTTATTCATGCTGCACTATCAGCTACAAGACAGTGTTATATTCTGTGAAGCAGGAAAAGCAAATCAGACAGAAAAGTTTTAGTTTCATACTGCAACACAGAAGATGCCCACAAATAATTATTCATTGTTATTTATTTAGTTCAAAGATTTATTCTACTCATTTTGAAGTAAAATGCAATGCTATATACAATCAAAAAACTCTTCTGAATACTGATCAATATGAACAATATTCTTAACGAGCTAATATTGCATTTTATTAAAGCGATAACCACAGAAATGTGATATTAATAATATTAAATGTTTTTTGACCAGTAAGGTAAAGAAAAATACAGATAAAATACTTCATATAAATTGAATTAGGATTTAGTTTTAAGGTACACAGCATTGGCAAGAGGTGGGATCAGTTGCTACTGCTACTAGTAATTATATAGACCATATTACACTGAACATCACTATATCCAAGTAATATCCATGTGTGAGCATATTTTTTGTATAAGATTAACATTAAAGATATTGTACACATATATCCCTAGTTTCAAAATTAACTCCTACAGGAAAACATTAAAAACAAAATCCTTTTTTCAGCTTTATATGAAATAATTCATGCTTCAGCACCGCTGTGCAAATTGACACAAAGAAGTGAAAAGTTAAGACAAATACCAAGACAATTAAAAATAAAAAAGAACCGCAGAATAACATGTTGATGGTCTTTGCTGGTTAATAAAAGAATCCAGTGATTTAATAAAATCTAAGGCTAGGAAATTAACTCCATCGTTTGTCAATTTTCCTACGATTTACACATAATATAGGAAACTCATCTTCCCGAGAAAAACAGAATACATATTTGTCAGTTGCCTTGCAGATTGAATTCAGATTAGAGGCACAATAAAAGTTTAGTCACATACTGTTTGAAACAGTCCTGAATAACAAGTTTAGTGTTTTTAGTGGTTAAATTGTGCACACATATGATGTTCTGGGTGTATAACACCCACCTGCATCCCTTCATATTGCATCCCTATCGGTGCATGCTAACCCTTAAGGCTGATTTATACTTTTGTGCAAAATCTATGCTGTTAGTATGGCATAGGTATGGCGTAGCCGTGTAGCTTATGCAGTAGCCTATACCTTACCCTGACCTGTACCTCCACAGAAATGTAACTAGAAACGTCATACTACATCATAGGGTACGCAGCTGCCAATGGAGTAGATCGATTCTATGCTGTGTAAATCAAGTATAAATCAGCCTTTACAATTTTATAATCTGTACCACTGCTCCCTATGGGTAACGTGTAAGTTTTCAGAACCGTCTCTAGCTGGAGCTAGGGGCAGCCAAGTACTGTAAATTTTACAGAGCAGAGGAAGGGAATCTCTGCCATGGACAGCAAAGCTGGACCACCAGAGTCAGTCTGAATGCTTGAATGCATCTGTTTGTGCTTCAAGAATAAATGGACGAGGGGCGAGACTAAAATCTGAAACACAAATTTGAAATTAACCATATCACATTCACCTCCCTGATTTCTCCCGTGGCCCCCAGCAAAATTATTTCCATGCACTCTCTAGGGCCTCCCAGGCATCTACTTCAGCAGCATGAAAGACAGACTGTGTTCCACCCCAGGTGGCAGACGAGGCTGGGAACGATCACAGGATTACACAGCAGTTGCTTTCTCTAGTCTTCTCACGATTCCTTTGACCTGCGGATTAAAAAAGGAATAAATCACAGACATAGCAACCATCGTGAAAACCAGCACAGAAACAGAACTGGTTTAATGAACAACTTACATTCAACTGATCTTTTGTAGGCATTTCACATAAACATGCAATTCACAAGTAATGTTTGAGTGTTTACAGACTTTAATTGCATCCATCCCATCTTAATTGTTAAGGGTATCGAAACAACATAAAACATAAAAGTAGCCTGTCGTAGGCAACAAAATAGTCATTTCCCAAATTCTGCATGTGTACTACACTATGACGCAGTTTACAAAAAAACATATAAAGACAAAAAATTTAATCTTCCTGCAGTTACCTTGGGAGTTTGGCTCTGGCAGCGTCTCTCTGGCCACTAGATGCATCACTGTTATCTTGCCAAGGGGTAGTTTTAATGCTAGATGGAGTGACAAATTCTCTTTTAGAATTAATGCCAAAAAACAAGTCTGCATTTTGGTTACTGGGATGACTGTAAACCACACCATGAAAATAAGTTTTTGAAGAGAAATTGCTGGTAACACTTAACTTGAGGCGGCGCAAGTAACTAAGTAACTCAATTAATAAAGTACAAATCATGAACAAATTTTATAATGGTTAATGATGAACAAACATGGGATCATTATGTAACCAACACTTAGTTTCTGGCTAATTAACACATTAAGTATAAGTGTACGACCACATTTATATGCCCCTCAAGTAAGGTGTTACCATATTACCTTTACAATACACAAAACACAATATGCCAAACAAAACTGGGAACAGCAATGCACCCTATTCAGTCCTATTCATATTGTGACACCTGTGAGAAATCACTTCACAATTTTCTGATCGCCTGTTAGAGGAACACTCATTATTAAAAATAATAACAAATTTGTGTTTTTTGGCATATCTGGAGTGTTAATTCAGATCTTGGTGTACCATCACGACACACTGACTAATAATGATGTGGTTTGAGTTAATGAAGTGTAGTTTGAGTTACAGAAGATTCTACTTCTAGTTTAATGTTATTTCCACCTCCTTAAATTTTGGAAAGATACTTCCTTTTGGTCCAGTTTTTGAGGGGCTTCTCCAGTATTCTAACACCAAGTTTTCAGTGCCGGCCCAATCCGGTTTGCTAGGCAGCCCTAATATTACATTTCCTTTCTTGACTGCTCTCTCCTCCCTTCCAATCATAGCTATTATTTTGAACAGCTTTGACAACACAATCAAATTCTGCTCACGTATCACACCTGTAACACTGCTGGATTATTATTCTCTGTATAATATTTTGGTCTGTGCAGAATTTTCCAGCAACAGGATTTGGGGCCAGGTATCGTTAAACTCAGAAGAGAATGTTCTACCCTACCTACAGTAATTCAGTACTCTTATTCTGGTGGCTTTATCGAGAGGTTGCCACGTATGCCTATAGTGTGAGTATACTCCACTTATAGTCATTTCCTGTGTGCTGCAAAGCTGCTGGGAGTCAGGGGGCAGCAAAGAATCTGATTTGTACAAGTAAACATAAAATACTTCTGAGGGGCAGCATTTAGGAATGACTTCTTTGTGGCATTGGCCCAGTTCACACCTGGTATCAACATGTATCCCGCTGAACCGATCACAAGTGGACAGGGCTAAATAGAGGTGTGAATTATTTAAAAATAAAAGGACACATTAATTATTGACATATTTATTCGTTTATGGGTATTATTTATTTCATTTGGAGTATTATGGCATTCTATACAAACATTTTAGGTGGTTTTGGTTACCCTGAAATGCTTTTAATGTTTGGCAGTTTTGTATAGTTAGCAGACTAAACCTTTCTCGCTTGTTACGAATAAAGTGGAAACTTTCATGGATTTTGCCGCATCCTCCTCCAGCACATTTTTACCATCTGAATGGTTTCACTTGGAAAATTGATTATAACGTAAAAGTGTGGACTTTTACCTGGTCATTTAAATGTTCATATTATTATAGGGAGCAGGACATGAACGAGGGGGCCCAGACACTAGTAACTAGGAATAATCGATCTGCCAGCACCGCCCCCCAAATTGTTATTGTTATCGAACTCTTAGGGTTGGGCCAGCACTGAATAGCGGTATTGACATTGCTATCAGCAATACCAATCTTGGATTGAATCGAAATCAGATCAAAGGCAAAACCAGTGGTATCATCCATCCCAACAGTTTAGTTTCACACAAAGCTGGTTTGTACCATTTTAATCATTTTATTTTAGGATGTTCTGGTATCTTTTCTCTACAATGGATACATGCACCTGAAGCGGGTCGTACCACTTGGGGACGGGGTTGTCTTTTCATTTATGTACCACATGCAAGTGCATTTCTTTATGAAAATGTGTATACAGCAGCTTGAACGGCCTGGAAATGTCAGTCCACCCAGGAATCCCCCAGTGCTCCCATTGGCCACTCTGCCCCTACACTGGATCCAGTCCTCTTGCTGCTTTGACCTTTCCAGTGAAGAAGCTACAATTTTGCTGAGTGTTAATTTTTGGGTTGAAAATAAAGTGCTTCGATTCCGCACACCAGAACGCACCTCCCAGTGTTACATTTCCATGCAGAAACCTCCCCTGGTAGATGAGCCTCAGTATGTTTGGACTGCTGACTTGTTCCTCTTCCCAGTCTGAAATGGAGAAAATTATGTTTGCTTTTTGGCAGATTGTCACCCAAAGTGACACCACTGTCCAATTTTCCTGAAACAGTCCAATAACATTCTCAAAGGTACAACAGTACATCCCAAACACAGCACCTATGGAAAGTACAACGGTCTGGTGAAAATAAAGACAAGGGTTTAGCTAACACACTGTGCCACTGATGCTAGCTATGGCTCGGAACTGTTCACATCAGATGGAGGCAAGCTCTTGCATGCAGAGGTGGAGAGTTCAGGTCCAGAAAGTAAAAATTGAGACAATAATAATTTTTCTACAACCAATCAGTTTAGTACTCTGTGACTGACTCTTTATACTCAACTGATTGTTTGAAACAAAGTCTTTGTTAGATTTTTACTTTCTGTACCTGAACTACCCACCTCTGTTTGCTTGCCTCAAGCATTCAGCCATATTAAAAAGCACAGCAATCAACCTCTGGTATATTCAGTCTTGCGTGTCACATTTTCACCCATTTATTTGGGAGTGACTCGAATTCACCATGTAGCTGATTCTAGGCTGCTTACTGCATTAGTGATGAAAGACGAGAATCATCTTTAAGACTTAGGAGCTTCATTAGCGATACACACATGACCTCGATCAACACACTCTACTGTTAGAGATTATTTGGTTATATTCCCATCTTATTTCCTTATTGCTTTTTATTTCAATGTTCATTAATTATTCATTATTCAATGGGTTGGATCTAAGAAGCCAAAGTTTATATTCAAGGATAAGCTGCACTTGGCAATGCCTACTCCACACACTCCTGGTAACACTAAGCTGTAGCATAATTACTGGGTGCAAAAGTAATAATAATAATAAATTTTATTTCTAATGCACTTTTCATTAAAACAAATCTGAAAGTGCTACACAATAAGACGCATAAAAACAACAAATGAAAAAAATAAACATTTTAAAAAGTATCAACAGTTGAAATAAAATCTGCAGCAAAAAAAATCAAGGGAAAGCCTTTTTTAAAAGGTGGGATTTCAAGCCACATTTAAAAGTGTCCGCAGTCTGCGGTGCCCTCACATGGACTGGG